>JANJGN010003968.1:7500-12500 GCA_026770705.1 Isurus oxyrinchus
AGCCGGGATTGTGAGTGTTGGTGTTGGGGTCGGGGATGGGGTTTGGGTAAGTTTCAGGGGGTTAGGGGTTAGGGTACGGGTTAGGGTTAGGGGTTAGGCTTCGGGGTTGCGGCAAATGGTTAACTGGTTACTAGGCAGGGTAGCCGACCGTTAATCCGGCTCTCCGGCCCGCTTATAAGGGTTGCACTAAGATGCAGAGCACACCAGCTGGTCCACGTGCGATGTAAAAAGCGGGCAACCAGTTAGCAGACACGGCAGCCGGCAGGTAATTTAGGCCGCCCGCCCGCCCGCCCGCCCGCCCGGTAGTACGGCTGCATGTAGCTGCAGAGCAGCCAAGCGGCTGCTGAGAGTAAGTACTGAAGGGGAAATGGTTAACCGGTTAGCAGGCAGGGCAGCCGGCCGGTAATCGAGCCGTCCACGCGGTACTATGGCTGCCGTTAGCTGCAGAACAGCCCAGCCGCTGCTGAGAGTGGGTAATGAAGGGGAAATGGTGAACCAGACAACAGGCAGCGCAGCCGACCGTTAATTACAGCCTCCCGCCGGGTAATACGGGTGCAGTAAACTGCAGAAGACGCCAGCAGGTCCAGGGAATGTGTCCAGGACGTGGAAATGGTTAACCGGTCAGCAGGAAGGTCAGCCGGCCGGTAGTACGGGTGCAGTCAGCAGCCGGCATCCCGAGCAGCTGAAAAGTCTTAAGCGCGGGAATGGGGAAATCATTAACCTGTCAGCAAGCCGGCAGGGAAAGGGTGAAACGGCTTAAAATATCGAGGCGGCAAGGAAGAAATGGCAACCGGGGGCGGGGCGGATTCACAGTCACCACGTGAGAGGGGGCGGTGCCTGGAGGCCGGGCAGGCGGTTGGCCGAAGGCCCGATACTCCGGGTGCTGTCAGCATTTCGCTTGCCGAGCTGCTCTAAAGTCGAGGTGCAGAACGGCGAAATCATTAACCGGCAAGCGGATGCATGGCAGGCGGGCAGGGAAGGGTCAAAACGGCCTGAAATACCGGAGCGGCGGGCCAAGATGGCTGCCGGGGGGGCGTATTCAGCGGTCGCACGTGACGGGGCGGTGCCCGGAGGCCGAGCCGCGCAAGCGCGATTTAAAGCGAGCAAAGTCCGAGCAGGAGCGATATCGTTGGCCATTCAGCCGGTTCGAGCCTGGTGGCCGAGGCGGGGAGGGTGGAACCGGGGGAAAGGCTGGGTGTTCGGTGTCCGCCCGGGTGGTCCGGAGTTTTATTCGGGTTAGGGTTAGCGGTTAGGCTTAGGGCTGGGGTTAGGGTTGGGGCGTTAGGGTTAGGGGAAGTGTCAGGGGTAGGGGTAGGGTTAGAGTTAGGGGCTTGGCTTGGTGTTCGTGTCGGGGAAGGGGACAAGGCTAGTTTATTGTTGGCTCGGGGTTCGGGTTAGGGTTAGCGGTTAGGCTTAGGGGCTGGGGTTAGGTTTGCGGCAAATGGTTTACGGTTAGCAGGCAGGGTAGCCGGCCATTATTCAGGGCTTTCGGCATGGTAGTAAAGGTGCGCTGAGCTGCACAACACAGCCGCTGGTCCACGGGATATGTACAGCACAGGGGAACCTGTGAACCAGTTAGCAGACAAGGCAGCCGACCGGTAATTATAGCCTCCCGCCGGGTAATAGAGGGCGCAGTCAGCTGCAGAACACACCAGCAGGTCCAAGGACTAAGTACAGAATGAGGACACGGGCAGCCGGTCAGCAGGCAGGGCTGCCGGCCGGTAATTACAGCCTCCCGCCCGGTCATAGGGGTTGCAGTTAGCTGCAGAACACACCAGCAGGTCCAAGGACTAAGTACAGAATGAGGGACACGGGCAGCCGGTCAGCAGGCAGGGCTGCCGGCCGGTAATTACAGCCTCCCGCCCGGTCATAGGGGTGCAGTTAGCTGCAGAACACACCAGCAGGTCCAAGGACTAAGTACAGAATGAGGACACGGGCAGCCGGTCAGCAGGCAGGGATGCCGGCCTGCCATAGGGGTGCAGTTAGCTGCACAACACACCAGCAGGTCCAAGGACTAAGGACAGAATGGGGACACGGGCAGCCAGTTAGCAGGCAGGGCTGCCGGCCGGTAATTACAGCCTCCCGCCCGGTCATAGGGGTGCAGTTAACTGCAGAACACACCAGCAGGTCCAGGGACTCAGTACCAAACGGGGAATCGGTTAAGCGGTTACCTGGCAGGGCAGCCGACCAGTAATCATAGCCTCCCGCCCGGTCGTAGGGGTGCAGTTAGCTGCAGAACACACCAGCAGGTCCAGGGAATGTGTGCAGGACGGGGAAATGCTTAACGGGTTAGCAGGCCGGGCAGCCGGCCGGTAGTTGGAGCCGCCCGCCCGGTCGTACGGGAGCCGTCATCAGCCGGCATCCCGAGCAGCTGAAAAGTCTAAGCGCAGAATGGGGACATGGTGAACCAGTCAGCCAGCGGGCAGGGAAGGGTCGAAACGGCCTGAAATACCGGGCCGGCGGGCCAAGATGGCTGCCGGGGGGCGTATTCAGGGCCCCCACGTGAGGGGCCGGGGCTGGGGGCCGAGCCGGGCAAGCGCGGTTGAGAAACAGCCGAGTCCGAGCAGGGGGAAATCATTAACCGGTGATCCGGTTCGACCCCCCCCGGTGGCCGAGGCGGGGAGGGTCGACCCGGGGAAAGGTTGGGTGTTCGGTGTCCCTCAGGGCGGTCCCGAGCGCGTCCTAAAATAATCCGGGCTCCTGGGCCCTTTTTTGAAAAAGAACCGGTCGGGGAGCGGGTGCAATCCGGAAGGCCTGGCGGGGCTTCGGTGCCTCTTCCTCGGTATGACTACCGGAGGGTCGTCGGCCTGAATGACGGTTGCATTTGCTGGCTGTGGAGGTTGGCGGGCTATCTGCAGAATAGGAGGAGGTGGCAAATCGAGAATGGGTCGACTTCGCCAAGTGCCTTCTCGAGCCTCCAGGTCTGCAGGGACCGACCCAGGCTGCCGCCAAACCGACCGGGAGGCCCCGCCGTCGGCCATTTTTGGTCATTTTCGGCATTTTTCGCCTCTTTCGGCCGGTCAAGAAAAGCGGCGGCCTGACACCCGGGCGTGCACGGGGAAGGCTCCCCCTCGCCGGGAGGACCGGAGTTTGCCCCGGAAACCTCCGGAAGCCGGCCGGGAAGGCGGCTTCGGCCCGATGCACCTCCGGCTGCGTCCGAAGGCCGGGGGAAGTGGCCCCTGGGCCCGTGTGAGGGAAATCCGTGCCAAGACGGAAGTCCATGAGGTCGGATCCGAAGCTTCTGCCGGGCCCCCGGTGGAGGCATTCCCGCTAGGCGGGGCGAATCGGCCCGGCCACGGGGCGGGTTGCAATTGTTGGAGGGGGGCTGCCGGAGCTAGATAATGATTTCCCCTCGGTTCTCCCGATGGGGAAACGGCGAAAGGAGGTGTCGCGGGCTTTCGAGGCCTCCTCGGCGGCTGGACTACCGACCGACATCTCGGCTGCATTTGCTGGCTGGGGGGGTTGGCGGGGTATCTGCAGAATGGTAGGAGGTGGCAAGTCGAGAATCGGTCGACAGCTCCGAGTGCCGTCTCGAGCCTCCAGGTCCGCAGGGACCGATCCAGGCTGCCGCCTAACCGACCAGGAGGCCCCGCCGTCGGCCATTTTTGTCCATTTTCGGCATTTTTTACCGTCTTTCGGTCGGTCACGGAAAGCGGCGACCGGAAGCCCGGGCGTGCCCGGGGACGGCTCCCACTGGCCCCGGGGACCGGATTTGCCCCGGTCGGAGCCCCGGAAACGCACCCGAAGCCGGCCGGAGAAGGCGGCTAAGGGCAATGCACCTCGGATTGAATTTGCGCACCGGGGAAAGTGGCCTCGGGGCCCGCGAGGTGTGACGGTGTGCCTTCGGTAAGCTTCTGGAGAAATGGGTAACCAATGCACCTCGGACTGAATGTGCAGGACGTGCAACGGGGCCTCCGGGTCCGCGAGATATCGCAGGTTGGCCTCGGTAAGCCTCTGGAGAAATGGCTAACCAATGGGACAGTGGCCCTGAGAAATCATTAACCATTTGGACTTCGTCTCTGGCAGAGAGGCAAGTGTGGTGCAGAAATCATTAACCATTTGGACTTCGTCTCTGGCACAGAGGCAAGTGCAGTGGAGAAATCATGAACCATTTGGACTTAGTCTCTGGCAGCGAGGCAAGTGTGGTGCAGAAATCATTAACCATTTGGACTTAGTCTCTGGCAGCGAGGCAAGTGTGGCGGAGAAATCATTAACCGTTTGGACTTCGTCTCTGGCAGAGAGGCAAGTGTGGTGCAGAAATCATTAACCATTTGGACTTCGTCTCTGGCACAGAGGCAAGTGCAGTGGAGAAATCATTAACCATTTGGACTTAGTCTCTGGCAGCGAGGCAAGTGTGGCGGAGAAATCATTAACCGTTTGGACTTCGTCTCTGGCAGAGAGGCAAGTGTGGTGCAGAAATCATTAACCATTTGGACTTAGTCTCTGGCAGCGAGGCAAGTGTGGCGGAGAAATCATTAACCGTTTGGACTTAGTCTCTGGCAGAGAGGCAAGTGTGGTGCAGAAATCATGAACCATTTGGACTTCGTCTCTGGCACAGAGGCAAGTGCAGTGGAGAAATCATTAACCATTTGGACTTAGTCTCTGGCAGCGAGGCAAGTGTGGTGCAGAAATCATTAACCATTTGGACTTCGTCTCTGGCACAGAGGCAAGTGCAGTGGAGAAATCATTAACCATTTGGACTTCGCCTCTGGCAGAGAGGCAAGTGTGGTGCAGAAATCATTAACCATTTGGACTTCGTCTCTGGCACAGAGGCAAGTGCAGTGGAGAAATCAGTAACCATTTGGACTTAGTCTCTGGCAGCGAGGCAAGTGTGGCGGAGAAATCATTAACCGTTTGGACTTCGTCTCTGGCAGAGAGGCAAGTGTGGTGCAGAAATCATTAACCATTTGGACTTCGTCTCTGGCACAGAGGCAAGTGCAGTGGAGAAATCAGTAACCATTTGGACTTAGTCTCTGGCAGCGAGGCAAGTGTGGCGGAGA
>JANJGN010003968.1:25000-30000 GCA_026770705.1 Isurus oxyrinchus
GGGAAATGGTTAACCGGTTAGCAGGCAGGGCAGCCGGCCGGTAATCGGAGCCGTCCACGCGGTACTATGGCTGCCGTTAGCTGCAGAACAGCCCAGCCGCTGCTGAGAGTGGGTAATGAAGGGGAAATGGTGAACCAGACAACAGGCAGCGCAGCCGACCGTTAATTACAGCCTCCCGCCGGGTAATACGGGTGCAGTAAACTGCAGAAGACGCCAGCAGGTCCAGGGAATGTGTCCAGGACGTGGAAATGGTTAACCGGTCAGCAGGAAGGTCAGCCGGCCGGTAGTACGGGTGCAGTCAGCAGCCGGCATCCCGAGCAGCTGAAAAGTCTTAAGCGCGGAATGGGGAAATCATTAACCTGTCAGCAAGCCGGCAGGGAAAGGGTGAAACGGCTTAAAATATCGAGGCGGCAAGGAAGAAATGGCAACCGGGGGCGGGGCGGATTCACAGTCACCACGTGAGAGGGGCGGTGCCTGGAGGCCGGGCAGGCGGTTGGCCGAAGGCCCGATACTCCGGGTGCTGTCAGCATTTCGCTTGCCGAGCTGCTCTAAAGTCGAGGTGCAGAACGGCGAAATCATTAACCGGCAAGCGGATGCATGGCAGCGGGCAGGGAAGGGTCAAAACGGCCTGAAATACCGGAGCGGCGGGCCAAGATGGCTGCCGGGGGGCGTATTCAGCGGTCGCACGTGACGGGGCGGTGCCCGGAGGCCGAGCCGCGCAAGCGCGATTTAAAGCGAGCAAAGTCCGAGCAGGAGCGATATCGTTGGCCATTCAGCCGGTTCGAGCCTGGTGGCCGAGGCGGGGAGGGTGGAACCGGGGAAAGGCTGGGTGTTCGGTGTCCGCCCGGGTGGTCCGGAGTTTTATTCGGGTTAGGGTTAGCGGTTAGGCTTAGGGCTGGGGTTAGGGTTGGGGCGTTAGGGTTAGGGGAAGTGTCAGGGGTAGGGGTAGGGTTAGAGTTAGGGGCTTGGCTTGGTGTTCGTGTCGGGGAAGGGGACAAGGCTAGTTTATTGTTGGCTCGGGGTTCGGGTTAGGGTTAGCGGTTAGGCTTAGGGCTGGGGTTAGGTTTGCGGCAAATGGTTTACCGGTTAGCAGGCAGGGTAGCCGGCCATTATTCAGGGCTTTCGGCATGGTAGTAAAGGTGCGCTGAGCTGCACAACACAGCCGCTGGTCCACGGGATATGTACAGCACAGGGGAACCTGTGAACCAGTTAGCAGACAAGGCAGCCGACCGGTAATTATAGCCTCCCGCCGGGTAATAGAGGCGCAGTCAGCTGCAGAACACACCAGCAGGTCCAAGGACTAAGTACAGAATGAGGACACGGGCAGCCGGTCAGCAGGCAGGGCTGCCGGCCGGTAATTACAGCCTCCCGCCCGGTCATAGGGGTGCAGTTAGCTGCAGAACACACCAGCAGGTCCAAGGACTAAGTACAGAATGAGGACACGGGCAGCCGGTCAGCAGGCAGGGCTGCCGGCCGGTAATTACAGCCTCCCGCCCGGTCATAGGGGTGCAGTTAGCTGCAGAACACACCAGCAGGTCCAAGGACTAAGTACAGAATGAGGACACGGGCAGCCGGTCAGCAGGCAGGGATGCCGGCCTGCCATAGGGGTGCAGTTAGCTGCACAACACACCAGCAGGTCCAAGGACTAAGGACAGAATGGGGACACGGGCAGCCAGTTAGCAGGCAGGGCTGCCGGCCGGTAATTACAGCCTCCCGCCCGGTCATAGGGGTGCAGTTAACTGCAGAACACACCAGCAGGTCCAGGGACTCAGTACCAAACGGGGAATCGGTTAAGCGGTTACCTGGCAGGGCAGCCGACCAGTAATCATAGCCTCCCGCCCGGTCGTAGGGGTGCAGTTAGCTGCAGAACACACCAGCAGGTCCAGGGAATGTGTGCAGGACGGGGAAATGCTTAACGGGTTAGCAGGCCGGGCAGCCGGCCGGTAGTTGGAGCCGCCCGCCCGGTCGTACGGGAGCCGTCATCAGCCGGCATCCCGAGCAGCTGAAAAGTCTAAGCGCAGAATGGGGACATGGTGAACCAGTCAGCCAGCGGGCAGGGAAGGGTCGAAACGGCCTGAAATACCGGGCCGGCGGGCCAAGATGGCTGCCGGGGGGCGTATTCAGGGCCCCCACGTGAGGGGCCGGGGCTGGGGGCCGAGCCGGGCAAGCGCGGTTGAGAAACAGCCGAGTCCGAGCAGGGGGAAATCATTAACCGGTGATCCGGTTCGACCCCCCCCGGTGGCCGAGGCGGGGAGGGTCGACCCGGGGAAAGGTTGGGTGTTCGGTGTCCCTCAGGGCGGTCCCGAGCGCGTCCTAAAATAATCCGGGCTCCTGGGCCCTTTTTTGAAAAAGAACCGGTCGGGGAGCGGGTGCAATCCGGAAGGCCTGGCGGGGCTTCGGTGCCTCTTCCTCGGTATGACTACCGGAGGGTCGTCGGCCTGAATGACGGTTGCATTTGCTGGCTGTGGAGGTTGGCGGGCTATCTGCAGAATAGGAGGAGGTGGCAAATCGAGAATGGGTCGACTTCGCCAAGTGCCTTCTCGAGCCTCCAGGTCTGCAGGGACCGACCCAGGCTGCCGCCAAACCGACCGGGAGGCCCCGCCGTCGGCCATTTTTGGTCATTTTCGGCATTTTTCGCCTCTTTCGGCCGGTCAAGAAAAGCGGCGGCCTGACACCCGGGCGTGCACGGGGAAGGCTCCCCCTCGCCGGGAGGACCGGAGTTTGCCCCGGAAACCTCCGGAAGCCGGCCGGGAAGGCGGCTTCGGCCCGATGCACCTCCGGCTGCGTCCGAAGGCCGGGGGAAGTGGCCCCTGGGCCCGTGTGAGGGAAATCCGTGCCAAGACGGAAGTCCATGAGGTCGGATCCGAAGCTTCTGCCGGGCCCCCGGTGGAGGCATTCCCGCTAGGCGGGGCGAATCGGCCCGGCCACGGGGCGGGTTGCAATTGTTGGAGGGGGGCTGCCGGAGCTAGATAATGATTTCCCCTCGGTTCTCCCGATGGGGAAACGGCGAAAGGAGGTGTCGCGGGCTTTCGAGGCCTCCTCGGCGGCTGGACTACCGACCGACATCTCGGCTGCATTTGCTGGCTGGGGGGGTTGGCGGGGTATCTGCAGAATGGTAGGAGGTGGCAAGTCGAGAATCGGTCGACAGCTCCGAGTGCCGTCTCGAGCCTCCAGGTCCGCAGGGACCGATCCAGGCTGCCGCCTAACCGACCAGGAGGCCCCGCCGTCGGCCATTTTTGTCCATTTTCGGCATTTTTTACCGTCTTTCGGTCGGTCACGGAAAGCGGCGACCGGAAGCCCGGGCGTGCCCGGGGACGGCTCCCACTGGCCCCGGGGACCGGATTTGCCCCGGTCGGAGCCCCGGAAACGCACCCGAAGCCGGCCGGAGAAGGCGGCTAAGGGCAATGCACCTCGGATTGAATTTGCGCACCGGGGAAAGTGGCCTCGGGGCCCGCGAGGTGTGACGGTGTGCCTTCGGTAAGCTTCTGGAGAAATGGGTAACCAATGCACCTCGGACTGAATGTGCAGGACGTGCAACGGGGCCTCCGGGTCCGCGAGATATCGCAGGTTGGCCTCGGTAAGCCTCTGGAGAAATGGCTAACCAATGGGACAGTGGCCCTGAGAAATCATTAACCATTTGGACTTCGTCTCTGGCAGAGAGGCAAGTGTGGTGCAGAAATCATTAACCATTTGGACTTCGTCTCTGGCACAGAGGCAAGTGCAGTGGAGAAATCATGAACCATTTGGACTTAGTCTCTGGCAGCGAGGCAAGTGTGGTGCAGAAATCATTAACCATTTGGACTTAGTCTCTGGCAGCGAGGCAAGTGTGGCGGAGAAATCATTAACCGTTTGGACTTCGTCTCTGGCAGAGAGGCAAGTGTGGTGCAGAAATCATTAACCATTTGGACTTCGTCTCTGGCACAGAGGCAAGTGCAGTGGAGAAATCATTAACCATTTGGACTTAGTCTCTGGCAGCGAGGCAAGTGTGGCGGAGAAATCATTAACCGTTTGGACTTCGTCTCTGGCAGAGAGGCAAGTGTGGTGCAGAAATCATTAACCATTTGGACTTAGTCTCTGGCAGCGAGGCAAGTGTGGCGGAGAAATCATTAACCGTTTGGACTTAGTCTCTGGCAGAGAGGCAAGTGTGGTGCAGAAATCATGAACCATTTGGACTTCGTCTCTGGCACAGAGGCAAGTGCAGTGGAGAAATCATTAACCATTTGGACTTAGTCTCTGGCAGCGAGGCAAGTGTGGTGCAGAAATCATTAACCATTTGGACTTCGTCTCTGGCACAGAGGCAAGTGCAGTGGAGAAATCATTAACCATTTGGACTTCGCCTCTGGCAGAGAGGCAAGTGTGGTGCAGAAATCATTAACCATTTGGACTTCGTCTCTGGCACAGAGGCAAGTGCAGTGGAGAAATCAGTAACCATTTGGACTTAGTCTCTGGCAGCGAGGCAAGTGTGGCGGAGAAATCATTAACCGTTTGGACTTCGTCTCTGGCAGAGAGGCAAGTGTGGTGCAGAAATCATTAACCATTTGGACTTCGTCTCTGGCACAGAGGCAAGTGCAGTGGAGAAATCAGTAACCATTTGGACTTAGTCTCTGGCAGCGAGGCAAGTGTGGCGGAGAAATCATTAACCGTTTGGACTTCGTCTCTGGCAGAGAGGCAAGTGTGGCGGAGAAATCATTAACCGTTTGGACTTAGTCTCTGGCAGCGAGGCAAGTGTGGCGGAGAAATCATTAACCATTTGGACTTAGTCTGTGGCAGAGGCAAGTTTGGAAGAGAAATCAGTAACTAATAAATAAAATGCACCCCAGATTGCATTCGCCGGCCGTGGAAAGTGTCTCCTGGGCCCGGGAGAACAAAATCCGTGCTCAGACGGAAGCGTATGGCGTCGAATCCGAGGCTCTTGCCCGGCTCGCAGTGGGGGTATTCCCCCTGAGAGTAGCGAATCGGCCCGACGGCTGGGTCGGTTGCAATTTTTGGCATGGTACTCG
>JANJGN010003969.1:0-38273 GCA_026770705.1 Isurus oxyrinchus
TCTCTGTTTAACTCTGTTTAAGTCTGTTTGCCTCTGTTTAAGTCTGTTTGCCTCTGTTTCAGTGTGTTTGCCTCTGTTTCACTCTGTTTGTCTCTGTTTCACTCTGTTTGCCTCTCTTTGCCTCTGTTTGCCTCTGTTTGCCTCTGTATGCCTCTTTCTAAGTCTGTATGCCTCTGTTTAAGTCTGTTTGCCTCTCTTTAAGTCTGTTTGCCTCTGTTTAAGTCTGTGTGCCTCTGTTTAAGTCTGTTTGATTTTGTTTCAGTCTGTTTGCCTCTGTTTGCCTCTGTTTCACTCTGTTTGCCTCTCCTTAAGTCTGTTTCCCTCTGTTTAAGTCTGTTTGCCTTTGTTTAAGTCTGTTTGCCTCTCTTTAAGTCTGTTTGCCTCTGTTTAAGTCTGTGTGCCTCTGTTTAAGTCTGTTTGATTTTGTTTCAGTCTGTTTGCCTCTGTATGCCTCTGTTTCAGTCTGTTTGCCTCTGTTTCACTCTGTTTGCCTCTCCTTCAGTCTGTTTCCCTCTGTTTAAGTCTGTTTGCCTTTGTTTCACTCTGTTTGCCTCTGTTTCAATCTGTTTGCCTCTGTTTCACTCTGTTTCACTCTGTTTGCCTCTGTTTCACTCTTTTTGCCTCTGTTTGCCTCTGTTTAAGTGTGTTTGCCTCTGTTTAAGTCTGTATGCCTCTGTTTCAGTCTGTTTGCCTCTGTTTCACTCTGTTTGCCTCTGTTTCACTCTGTTTCACTCTGTTTGCCTCTGTTTCACCCTTTTTGCCTCTGCTTGCCTCTGTTTAAGTCTGTTTGCCTCTGTTTAAGTCTGTATGCCTCTGTTTCAGTCTGTTTGCCTCTGTTTCACTCTGTTTGCATCTGTTTCACTCGGTTTGCCTCTATTTCACTCTGTTTGACTCTGTTTAAGTCTGTTTGCCTCTGTTTAAGTCTGTTTGCCTCTGTTTCACTCTGTTTGCCTCTGTTTAAGTCTGTTTGCCTCTGTTTAATCCTGTTTGCCTCTGTTAACCTCTGTTTGCCTCTGTTTGCCTCTGTTTGCCTCTGTTTAAGTCTGTTTGCCTCTGTTAAAGTCTGTTTGCCTCTGCTCAAGTCTATTTGCCTCTGTTTAAGTCTGTTTGCTTCTGTTTATGTCTGTTTGCCTCTGTTTAAGTCTGTTTGCCTCTGTTTCACTCTGTTTGACCCTGTTTAAGTCTGCTTGCCTCTGTTTCACTCTGTTTGCCTCGGTTTCACTCTGTTTGCCTCTGTTTCACTGTTTTTGCCTCCGTTTAAGTCTTTTTGCCTCTGTTTAAGTCTGTATGCCTCTGTTTCAGTCTGTTTGCCTCTGTTTCAGTCTGTTTGCCTCTGTTTCAGTCTGTTTGTCTCTGTTTCATTCTGTTTGCTTCTGTTTCAGTCTTTTTGCCTCTGATTCACTCTTTATGCCTCTGTTTAACTCTGTTTAAGTCTGTTTGCCTCAGTTTGCTTCTGTTTAAAACTGTTTGCCTCTATTTGCCTCTGTTTGCCTCTGTTTAAGTCTGTTTGCCTCTGTTTAAGTCTGTTTGCCACTGTTTAGGTCTGTTTGCCTCTGTTTAAGTATGTTTGCCTCTGTTTAAGTCTGTTTGCCTCTGTTTGCCTCTGTTTCACTCTGTTTGCCTCTGTTTCACTCTGTTTGCCTGTTTCAGTCTGTTTGCCTCTGTTTAAGTCTGTTTGCCTCTGTTTAAGTCTGTTTGCCTCTGTTTAAGTCTGTTTGCCTCTGTTTCATTCTGTTTGCTTTTGTTTCACTCTTTTTGCCTCTGATTCACTCTTTATGCCTCTGTTTAACTCTGTTTAAGTCTGTTTGCCTCTGTTTGCTTCTGTTTTAAAAATGTTTGCCTCTATCTGCCTCGTTTTGCATCTGGTTGCCTCTGTTTAAGTCTGTTTGCCTCTGTTTAAGTCTGTATGCCTCTGTTTCAGTCTGTTTGCCTCTGTTAAAGTCTGTTTGCCTCTGTTTCACTCTGTTTGTCTCTGTTTCACTCTGTTTGCCTCTGTTTGCATCTGTTTGACTCTGTTTAAGTCTGTTTGCATCTGTTTAACTCTGTCTGCCTCTGTTTAAGTATGTTTGCCTCTGGTGAAGTTCGTTTGCCTCTGTTTAATTCTGTTTGGCTTTGTTTAAGTCTGTTTGCCTCTGTTTAAGTCTGTATGGCTCTGTTTCAGACTGTTTGCCTCTGTTTCAGTCTGTTTGCCTCTGTTTCAGTCTGTTTGCCTCTGTTTCATTCTGTTTGCTTCTGTTTCACTATTTTTTTGCCTCTGATTCACTCTTTATGTCTCTGTTTAAATCTGTTTAACTCTGGTTAGTTCTGTTTGCCAGTGTTTAACCCAGTTTGCCTCTGTTTGCCTCTGTTTGCCTCTTTTTAAGTCTGTTTGGCTCTGTTTCAGTCTGTTTGCCTCTGTTTAATTCTTTTTGACTCTGTTTAAGTCTTTGTGCCTCTGTTTAAGTCTGTTTGCCCTTGTTTCAGTCTGTTTGACCTTGTAGAAATCTGTTTGCCTCTGTTTCACTCTGTTTGCATCTGTTTGCCTCTGTTTGCATCTGTTTGCATCTGTTTAACTCTGTCTGCCTCTGTTTAAGTCTGTTTGCCTCTGGTTAAGTTTGTTTGCCTCTGTTTCATTCTGTTTGGCTTTGTTTAAGTCTGTTTGCCTCTGTTTCATTCTGTTTGCTTCTGTTTCACTCTTTTTTGCCTCTGATTCACTCTTTATGTCTCTGTTTAACTCTGTTTAAGTCTGTTTGCCTCTGTTTAAGTCTGTTTGCCTCTGTTTCAGTGTGTTTGCCTCTGTTTCACTCTGTTTGTCTCTGTTTCACTCTGTTTGCCTCTCTTTGCCTCTGTTTGCCTCTGTTTGCCTCTGTATGCCTCTTTTTAAGTCTGTTTGCCTCTGTTTAAGTCTGTTTGCCTCTCTTTAAGTCTGTTTGCCTCTGTTTAAGTCTGTGTGCCTCTGTTTAAGTCTGTTTGATTTTGTTTCAGTCTGTTTGCCTCTGTATGCCTCTGTTTCAGTCTGTTTGCCTCTGTTTCACTCTGTTTGCCTCTCCTTCAGTCTGTTTCCCTCTGTTTAAGTCTGTTTGCCTTTGTTTCACTCTGTTTGCCTCTGTTTCAATCTGTTTGCCTCTGTTTCACTCTGTTTCACTCTGTTTGCCTCTGTTTCACTCTTTTTGCCTCTGTTTGCCTCTGTTTAAGTGTGTTTGCCTCTGTTTAAGTCTGTATGCCTCTGTTTCAGTCTGTTTGCCTCTGTTTCACTCTGTTTGCCTCTGTTTCACTCTGTTTCACTCTGTTTGCCTCTGTTTCACCCTTTTTGCCTCTGCTTGCCTCTGTTTAAGTCTGTTTGCCTCTGTTTAAGTCTGTATGCCTCTGTTTCAGTCTGTTTGCCTCTGTTTCACTCTGTTTGCATCTGTTTCACTCGGTTTGCCTCTATTTCACTCTGTTTGACTCTGTTTAAGTCTGTTTGCCTCTGTTTAAGTCTGTTTGCCTCTGTTTCACTCTGTTTGCCTCTGTTTAAGTCTGTTTGCCTCTGTTTAATCCTGTTTGCCTCTGTTAACCTCTGTTTGCCTCTGTTTGCCTCTGTTTGCCTCTGTTTAAGTCTGTTTGCCTCTGTTAAAGTCTGTTTGCCTCTGCTCAAGTCTATTTGCCTCTGTTTAAGTCTGTTTGCTTCTGTTTATGTCTGTTTGCCTCTGTTTAAGTCTGTTTGCCTCTGTTTCACTCTGTTTGACCCTGTTTAAGTCTGCTTGCCTCTGTTTCACTCTGTTTGCCTCGTTTTCACTCTGTTTGCCTCTGTTTCACTGTTTTTGCCTCCGTTTAAGTCTTTTTGCCTCTGTTTAAGTCTGTATGCCTCTGTTTCAGTCTGTTTGCCTCTGTTTCAGTCTGTTTGCCTCTGTTTCAGTCTGTTTGTCTCTGTTTCATTCTGTTTGCTTCTGTTTCAGTCTTTTTGCCTCTGATTCACTCTTTATGCCTCTGTTTAACTCTGTTTAAGTCTGTTTGCCTCAGTTTGCTTCTGTTTAAAACTGTTTGCCTCTATTTGCCTCTGTTTGCCTCTGTTTAAGTCTGTTTGCCTCTGTTTAAGTCTGTTTGCCACTGTTTAGGTCTGTTTGCCTCTGTTTAAGTATGTTTGCCTCTGTTTAAGTCTGTTTGCCTCTGTTTGCCTCTGTTTCACTCTGTTTGCCTCTGTTTCACTCTGTTTGCCTGTTTCAGTCTGTTTGCCTCTGTTTAAGTCTGTTTGCCTCTGTTTAAGTCTGTTTGCCTCTGTTTAAGTCTGTTTGCCTCTGTTTCATTCTGTTTGCTTTTGTTTCACTCTTTTTGCCTCTGATTCACTCTTTATGCCTCTGTTTAACTCTGTTTAAGTCTGTTTGCCTCTGTTTGCTTCTGTTTTAAAAATGTTTGCCTCTATCTGCCTCGTTTTGCATCTGGTTGCCTCTGTTTAAGTCTGTTTGCCTCTGTTTAAGTCTGTATGCCTCTGTTTCAGTCTGTTTGCCTCTGTTAAAGTCTGTTTGCCTCTGTTTCACTCTGTTTGTCTCTGTTTCACTCTGTTTGCCTCTGTTTGCATCTGTTTGACTCTGTTTAAGTCTGTTTGCATCTGTTTAACTCTGTCTGCCTCTGTTTAAGTATGTTTGCCTCTGGTGAAGTTCGTTTGCCTCTGTTTAATTCTGTTTGGCTTTGTTTAAGTCTGTTTGCCTCTGTTTAAGTCTGTTTAACTCTGTTTAAGACTGTTTGCCTCTGTTTAAGTCTGTTTGCCTCTGTTTCAGTGTGTTTGCCTCTGTTTCACTCTGTTTGTCTCTGTTTCACTCTGTTTGCCTCTGTTTGCCTCTGTTTGCCTCTGTTTGCCTCTGTATGCCTCTTTTTAAGTCTGTTTGCCTCTGTTTAAGTCTGTTTGCCTCTCTTTAAGTCTGTTTGCCTCTGTTTAAGTCTGTGTGCCTCTGTTTAAGTCTGTTTGATTCTGTTTCAGTCTGTTTGCCTCTGTATGCCTCTGTTTCACTCTGTTTGCCTCTGTTTCACTCTGTTTGCCTCTCCTTAAGTCTGTTTCCCTCTGTTTAAGTCTGTTTGCCTTTGTTTCACTCTGTTTGCCACTGTTTCACTCTGTTTGCCTCTGTTTCACTCGGTTTGCCTCTATTTCACTCTGTTTGCCTCTGTTTAAGTCTGTTTGCCTCTGTTTACGTCTGTTTGCCTCTGTTTCACTCTGTTTGCCTCTGTTTCACTCTGTTTGCCTCTGTTTAATCCTGTTTGCCTCTGTTAACCTCTGTTTGCCTCTGTTTGCCTCTGTTTGCCTCTGTTTAAGTCTGTTTGCCTCTGTTAAAGTCTGTTTGCCTCTGTTCAAGTCTATTTGCCTCTGTTTAAGTCTGTTTGCTTCTGTTTATGTCTGTTTGCCTCTGTTTAAGTCAGTTTGCCTCTGTTTCACTCTGTTTGACCCTGTTTAAGTCTGCTTGCCTCTGTTTCACTCTGTTTGCCTCGGTTTCACTCTGTTTGCCTCTGTTTCACTGTTTTTGCCTCTGTTTAAGTCTTTTTGCCTCTGTTTAAGTCTGTATGCCTCTGTTTCAGTCTGTTTGCTTCTGTTTCAGTCTGTTTGCCTCTGTTTCATTCTGTTTGCTTCTGTTTCACTCTTTTTGCCTCTGATTCACTCTTTATGCCTCTGCTTAACTCTGTTTAAGCCTGTTTGCCTCTGTTTGCTTCTGTTTTAAAAATGTTTGCCTCTATCTGCCTCTGTTTGCATCTGTTTGCCTCTGTTTTAGTCTGTTTGCCTCTGTTTAAGTCTGTTTGCCACTGTTTAGGTCTGTTTGCCTCTGTTTAAGTATGTTTGCCTCTATTTAAGTCTGTTTGCCTCTGTTTGCCTCTGTTTCACTCTGTTTGCGTTTGCCTCTGTTTCACTCTGTTTGCCTCTGTTTAACTCTGTTTAACTCTGGTTAGTTCTGTTTGCCAGTGTTTAACCCAGTTTGCCTCTGTTTGCCTCTGTTTGCCTCTTTTTAAGTCTGTTTGCCTCTGTTTCAGTCTGTTTGCCTCTGTTTAATTCTTTTTGACTCTGTTTAAGTCTTTGTGCCTCTGTTTATGTCTGTTTGCCCTTGTTTCAGTCTGTTTGACCTTGTAGAAATCTGTTTGCCTCTGTTTCACTCTGTTTGCATCTGTTTGCATCTGTTTGCCTCTGTTTGCATCTGTTTGCATCTGTTTAACTCTGTCTGCCTCTGTTTAAGTCTGTATGCCTCTGGTTAAGTTTGTTTGCCTCTGTTTAATTCTGTTTGGCTTTGTTTAAGTCTGTTTGCCTCTGTTTCATTCTGTTTGCTTCTGTTTCACTCTTTTTTGCCTCTGATTCACTCTTTATGTCTCTGTTTAACTCTGTTTAAGTCTGTTTGCCTCTGTTTAAGTCTGTTTGCCTCTGTTTCAGTGTGTTTGCCTCTGTTTCACTCTGTTTGTCTCTGTTTCACTCTGTTTGCCTCTCTTTGCCTCTGTTTGCCTCTGTTTGCCTCTGTATGCCTCTTTCTAAGTCTGTATGCCTCTGTTTAAGTCTGTTTGCCTCTCTTTAAGTCTGTTTGCCTCTGTTTAAGTCTGTGTGCCTCTGTTTAAGTCTGTTTGATTTTGTTTCAGTCTGTTTGCCTCTGTTTGCCTCTGTTTCACTCTGTTTGCCTCTCCTTAAGTCTGTTTCCCTCTGTTTAAGTCTGTTTGCCTTTGTTTCACTCTGTTTGCCTCTGTTTCAATCTGTTTGCCTCTGTTTCACTCTGTTTCACTCTGTTTGCCTCTGTTTCACTCTTTTTGCCTCTGTTTGCCTCTGTTTAGGTCTGTTTGCCTCTGTTTAAGTCTGTATGCCTCTGTTTCAGTCTGTTTGCCTCTGTTTCACTCTGTTTGCCTCTGTTTCACTCTGTTTCACTCTGTTTGCCTCTGTTTCACTCTTTTTGCCTCTGTTTGCCTCTGTTTAAGTCTGTTTGCCTCTGTTTAAGTCTGTATGCCTCTGTTTCAGTCTGTTTGCCTCTGTTTCACTCTGTTTGCATCTGTTTCACTCGGTTTGCCTCTATTTCACTCTGTTTGACTCTGTTTAAGTCTGTTTGCCTCTGTTTAAGTCTGTTTGCCTCTGTTTCACTCTGTTTGCCTCTGTTTAAGTCTGTTTGCCTCTGTTTAATCCTGTTTGCCTCTGTTAACCTCTGTTTGCCTCTGTTTGCCTCTGTTTGCCTCTGTTTAAGTCTGTTTGCCTCTGTTAAAGTCTGTTTGCCTCTGCTCAAGTCTATTTGCCTCTGTTTAAGTCTGTTTGCTTCTGTTTATGTCTGTTTGCCTCTGTTTAAGTCTGTTTGCCTCTGTTTCACTCTGTTTGACCCTGTTTAAGTCTGCTTGCCTCTGTTTCACTCTGTTTGCCTCTGTTTCACTGTTTTTGCCTCCGTTTAAGTCTTTTTGCCTCTGTTTAAGTCTGTATGCCTCTGTTTCAGTCTGTTTGCCTCTGTTTCAGTCTGTTTGCCTCTGTTTCAGTCTGTTTGTCTCTGTTTCATTCTGTTTGCTTCTGTTTCAGTCTTTTTGCCTCTGATTCACTCTTTATGCCTCTGTTTAACTCTGTTTAAGTCTGTTTGCCTCAGTTTGCTTCTGTTTAAAACTGTTTGCCTCTATTTGCCTCTGTTTGCCTCTGTTTAAGTCTGTTTGCCTCTGTTTAAGTCTGTTTGCCACTGTTTAGGTCTGTTTGCCTCTGTTTAAGTATGTTTGCCTCTGTTTAAGTCTGTTTGCCTCTGTTTGCCTCTGTTTCACTCTGTTTGCCTCTGTTTCACTCTGTTTGCCTCTGTTTAACTCTGTTTAACTCTGTTTAGTTCTGTTTGCCGCTGTTTAACCCTTTTTGCCTCTGTTTGCCTCTGTTTGCCTCTTTTTAAGTCTGTTTGCCTCTGTTTCAGTCTGTTTGCCTCTGTTTCAGTCTGTTTGCCTCTGTTTCATTCTGTTTGCTTCTGTTTCACTCTTTTTGCCTCTGATTCACTCTTTATGCCTCTGTTTAACTCTGTTTAAGTCTGTTTGCCTCTGTTTGCTTCTGTTTTAAAAATGTTTGCCTCTATCTGCCTCTGTTTGCATCTGTTTGCCTCTGTTTAAGTCTGTTTGCCTCTGTTTAATTCTGTTTGCCACTGTTTAGGTCTGTTTGCCTCTGTTTAAGTATGTTTGCCTCTGTTTAAGTCTGTTTGCCTCTGTTTGCCTCTGTTTCACTCTGTTTGCCTCTGTTTCACTCTGTTTGCCTCTGTTTAACTCTGTTTAACTCTGTTTAGTTCTGTTTGCCAGTGTTTAACCCAGTTTGCCTCTGTTTGCCTCTGTTTGCCTCTTTTTAAGTCTGTTTGCCTCTGTTTCAGTCTGTTTGCCTCTGTTTAATTCTTTTTGACTCTGTTTAAGTCTTTGTGCCTCTGTTTAAGTCTGTTTGCCCTTGTTTCAGTCTGTTTGACCTTGTAGAAATCTGTTTGCCTCTGTTTCACTCTGTTTGCATCTGTTTGCATCTGTTTGCCTCTGTTTAAGTCTGTATGCCTCTGTTTCAGTCTGTTTGCCTCTGTTTCAGTCTGTTTGCCTCTGTTTCATTCTGTTTGCTTCTGTTTCACTCTTTTTGCCTCTGATTCACTCTTTATGCCTCTGTTTAACTCTGTTTAAGCCTGTTTGCCTCTGTTTGCTTCTGTTTTAAAAATGTTTTCCTCTATCTGCCTCTGTTTGCATCTGTTTGCCTCTGTTTAAGTCTGTTTGCCTCTGTTTAAGTCTGTTTGCCACTGTTTAGGTCTGTTTGCCTCTGTTTAAGTATGTTTGCCTCTATTTAAGTCTGTTTGCCTCTGTTTGCCTCTGTTTCACTCTGTTTGCCTCTGTTTCACTCTGTTTGCCTCTGTTTAAATCTGTTTAACTCTGGTTAGTTCTGTTTGCCAGTGTTTAACCCAGTTTGCCTCTGTTTGCCTCTGTTTGCCTCTTTTTAAGTCTGTTTGGCTCTGTTTCAGTCTGTTTGCCTCTGTTTAATTCTTTTTGACTCTGTTTAAGTCTTTGTGCCTCTGTTTAAGTCTGTTTGCCCTTGTTTCAGTCTGTTTGACCTTGTAGAAATCTGTTTGCCTCTGTTTCACTCTGTTTGCATCTGTTTGCCTCTGTTTGCATCTGTTTGCATCTGTTTAACTCTGTCTGCCTCTGTTTAAGTCTGTTTGCCTCTGGTTAAGTTTGTTTGCCTCTGTTTCATTCTGTTTGGCTTTGTTTAAGTCTGTTTGCCTCTGTTTCATTCTGTTTGCTTCTGTTTCACTCTTTTTGCCTCTGATTCACTCTTTATGTCTCTGTTTAACTCTGTTTAAGTCTGTTTGCCTCTGTTTAAGTCTGTTTGCCTCTGTTTCAGTGTGTTTGCCTCTGTTTCACTCTGTTTGTCTCTGTTTCACTCTGTTTGCCTCTCTTTGCCTCTGTTTGCCTCTGTTTGCCTCTGTATGCCTCTTTTTAAGTCTGTTTGCCTCTGTTTAAGTCTGTTTGCCTCTCTTTAAGTCTGTTTGCCTCTGTTTAAGTCTGTGTGCCTCTGTTTAAGTCTGTTTGATTTTGTTTCAGTCTGTTTGCCTCTGTATGCCTCTGTTTCAGTCTGTTTGCCTCTGTTTCACTCTGTTTGCCTCTGTTTCAATCTGTTTGCCTCTGTTTCAATCTGTTTGCCTCTGTTTCACTCTGTTTCACTCTGTTTGCCTCTGTTTCACTCTTTTTGCCTCTGTTTGCCTCTGTTTAAGTGTGTTTGCCTCTGTTTAAGTCTGTATGCCTCTGTTTCAGTCTGTTTGCCTCTGTTTCACTCTGTTTGCCTCTGTTTCACTCTGTTTCACTCTGTTTGCCTCTGTTTCACCCTTTTTGCCTCTGCTTGCCTCTGTTTAAGTCTGTTTGCCTCTGTTTAAGTCTGTATGCCTCTGTTTCAGTCTGTTTGCCTCTGTTTCACTCTGTTTGCATCTGTTTCACTCGGTTTGCCTCTATTTCACTCTGTTTGACTCTGTTTAAGTCTGTTTGCCTCTGTTTAAGTCTGTTTGCCTCTGTTTCACTCTGTTTGCCTCTGTTTAAGTCTGTTTGCCTCTGTTTAATCCTGTTTGCCTCTGTTAACCTCTGTTTGCCTCTGTTTGCCTCTGTTTGCCTCTGTTTAAGTCTGTTTGCCTCTGTTAAAGTCTGTTTGCCTCTGCTCAAGTCTATTTGCCTCTGTTTAAGTCTGTTTGCTTCTGTTTATGTCTGTTTGCCTCTGTTTAAGTCTGTTTGCCTCTGTTTCACTCTGTTTGACCCTGTTTAAGTCTGCTTGCCTCTGTTTCACTCTGTTTGCCTCGGTTTCACTCTGTTTGCCTCTGTTTCACTGTTTTTGCCTCCGTTTAAGTCTTTTTGCCTCTGTTTAAGTCTGTATGCCTCTGTTTCAGTCTGTTTGCCTCTGTTTCAGTCTGTTTGCCTCTGTTTCAGTCTGTTTGTCTCTGTTTCATTCTGTTTGCTTCTGTTTCAGTCTTTTTGCCTCTGATTCACTCTTTATGCCTCTGTTTAACTCTGTTTAAGTCTGTTTGCCTCAGTTTGCTTCTGTTTAAAACTGTTTGCCTCTATTTGCCTCTGTTTGCCTCTGTTTAAGTCTGTTTGCCTCTGTTTAAGTCTGTTTGCCACTGTTTAGGTCTGTTTGCCTCTGTTTAAGTATGTTTGCCTCTGTTTAAGTCTGTTTACCTCTGTTTGCCTCTGTTTCACTCTGTTTGCCTCTGTTTCACTCTGTTTGCCTCTGTTTAACTCTGTTTAGTTCTGTTTGCCGCTGTTTAGCCCTGTTTGCCTCTGTTTGCCTCTGTTTGCCTCTTTTTAAGTCTGTTTGCCTCTGTTTCAGTCTGTTTGCCTCTGTTTCAGTCTGTTTGCCTCTGTTTCATTCTGTTTGCTTTTGTTTCACTCTTTTTGCCTCTGATTCACTCTTTATGCCTCTGTTTAACTCTGTTTAAGTCTGTTTGCCTCTGTTTGCTTCTGTTTTAAAAATGTTTGCCTCTATCTGCCTCGTTTTGCATCTGTTTGCCTCTGTTTAAGTCTGTTTGCCTCTGTTTAAGTCTGTATGCCTCTGTTTCAGTCTGTTTGCCTCTGTTTCACTCTGTTTGCATCTGTTTCACTCGGTTTGCCTCTATTTCACTCTGTTTGACTCTGTTTAAGTCTGTTTGCCTCTGTTTAAGTCTGTTTGCCTCTGTTTCACTCTGTTTGCCTCTGTTTAAGTCTGTTTGCCTCTGTTTAATCCTGTTTGCCTCTGTTAACCTCTGTTTGCCTCTGTTTGCCTCTGTTTGCCTCTGTTTAAGTCTGTTTGCCTCTGTTTAAGTCTGTTTGCCACTGTTTAGGTCTGTTTGCCTCTGTTTAAGTATGTTTGCCTCTGTTTAAGTCTGTTTGCCTCTGTTTGCCTCTGTTTCACTCTGTTTGCCTCTGTTTCACTCTGTTTGCCTCTGTTTAACTCTGTTTAACTCTGTTTAGTTCTGTTTGCCGCTGTTTAACCCTGTTTGCCTCTGTTTGCCTCTGTTTGCCTCTTTTTAAGTCTGTTTGCCTCTGTTTCAGTCTGTTTGCCTCTGTTTCAGTCTGTTTGCCTCTGTTTCATTCTGTTTGCTTCTGTTTCACTCTTTTTGCCTCTGATTCACTCTTTATGCCTCTGTTTAAGTCTGTTTAAGTCTGTTTGCCTCTGTTTGCTTCTGTTTTAAAAATGTTTGCCTCTCTCTGCCTCTGTTTGCATCTGTTTGCCTCTGTTTAAGTCTGTTTGCCTCTGTTTAATTCTGTTCGCCACTGTTTAGGTCTGTTTGCCTCTGTTTAAGTATGTTTGCCTCTGTTTAAGTCTGTTTGCCTCTGTTTGCCTCTGTTTCACTCTGTTTGCCTCTGTTTCACTCTGTTTGCCTCTGTTTAACTCTGTTTAACTCTGTTTAGTTCTGTTTGCCAGTGTTTAACCCTGTTTGCCTCTGTTTGCCTCTGTTTGCCTCTTTTTAAGTCTGTTTGCCTCTGTTTCAGTCTGTTTGCCTCTGTTTAATTCTTTTTGACTCTGTTTAAGTCTTTGTGCCTCTGTTTAAGTCTGTTTGCCCTTGTTTCAGTCTGTTTGACCTTGTAGAAATCTGTTTGCCTCTGTTTCACTCTGTTTGCATCTGTTTGCATCTGTTTGCCTCTGTTTAAGTCTGTTTGCCTCTATTTGCCTCTGTTTGCCTCTGTTTAAGTCTGTTTGCCTCTGTTTAAGTCTGTTTGCCACTGTTTAGGTCTGTTTGCCTCTGTTTAAGTATGTTTGCCTCTGTTTAAGTCTATTTGCCTCTGTTTGCCTCTGTTTCACTCTGTTTGCCTCTGTTTCACTCTGTTTGCCTCTGTTTAATTCTGTTTGCTTCTGTTTCACTCTTTTTTGCCTCTGATTCACTCTTTATGTCTCTGTTTAACTCTGTTTAAGTCTGTTTGCCTCTGTTTAAGTCTGTTTGCCTCTGTTTCAGTGTGTTTGCCTCTGTTTCACTCTGTTTGTCTCTGTTTCACTCTGTTTGCCTCTGTTTGCCTCTGTTTGCCTCTGTATGCCTCTTTTTAAGTCTGTTTGCCTCTGTTTAAGTCTGTTTGCCTCTCTTTAAGTCTGCTTGCCTCTGTTTAAGTCTGTGTGCCTCTGTTTAAGTCTGTTTGATTCTGTTTCAGTCTGTTTGCCTCTGTATGCCTCTGTTTCAGTCTGTTTCCCTCTGTTTCACTCTGTTTGCCTCTCCTTAAGGCTGTTTCCCTCTGTTTAAGTCTGTTTGCCTTTGTTTCACTCTGTTTGCCTCTGTTTCACTCTGTTTGCCTCTGTTTCACTCGGTTTGCCTCTATTTCACTCTGTTTGCCTCTGTTAAAGTCTGTTTGCCTCTGTTTACGTCTGTTTGCCTTTGTTTCACTCTGTTTGCCTCTGTTTCACTCTGTTTGCCTCTGTTTAATCCTGTTTGCCTCTGTTAACCTCTGTTTGCCTCTGTTTGCCTCTGTCTGCCTCTGTTTAAGTCTGTTTGCCTCTGTTAAAGTCTGTTTGCCTCTGTTCAAGTCTATTTGCCTCTGTTTAAGTCTGTTTGCTTCTGTTTATGTCTGTTTGCCTCTGTTTAATTCTGTTTGCCTCTGTTTCACTCTGTTTGACCCTGTTTAAGTCTGCTTGCCTCTGTCTCACTCTGTTTGCCTCGGTTTCACTCTGTTTGCCTCTGTTTCACTGTTTTTGCCTCTGTTTAAGTCTTTTTGCCTCTGTTTAAGTCTGTATGCCTCTGTTTCAGTCTGTTTGCCTCTGTTTCAGTCTGTTTGCCTCTGTTTCATTCTGTTTGCTTCTGTTTCACTCTTTTTGCCTCTGATTCACTCTTTATGCCTCTGTTTAATTCTGTTTAAGTCTGTTTGCCTCTGTTTGCTTCTGTTTAAAACTGTTTGCCTCTATTTGCCTCTGTTTGCCTCTGTTTAAGTCTGTTTGCCTCTGTTTAAGTCTGTTTGCCACTGTTTAGGTCTGTTTGACTCTGTTTAAGTATGTTTGCCTCTGTTTAAGTCTGTTTGCCTCTGTTTGCCTCTGTTTGCCTCTGTTTCACTCTGTTTGCCTCTGTTTCACTCTGTTTGCCTCTGTTTAACTCTGTTTAACTCTGTTTAGTTCTGTTTGCCGCTGTTTAACCCTGTTTGCCTCTGTTTGCCTCTGTTTGCCTCTTTTTAAGTCTGTTTGCCTCTGTTTCAGTCTGTTTGCCTCTGTTTCAGTCTGTTTGCCTCTGTTTCATTCTGTTTGCTTCTGTTTCACTCTTTTTGCCTCTGATTCACTCTTTATGCCTCTGTTTAACTCTGTTTAAGTCTGTTTGCCTCTGTTTGCTTCTGTTTTAAAAATGTTTGCCTCTATCTGCCTCTGTTTGCATCTGTTTGCCTCTGTTTAAGTCTGTTTGCCTCTGTTTAATTCTGTTTGCCACTGTTTAGGTCTGTTTGCCTCTGTTTAAGTATGTTTGCCTCTGTTTAAGTCTGTTTGCCTCTGTTTGCCTCTGTTTCACTCTGTTTGCCTCTGTTTCACTCTGTTTGCCTCTGTTTAACTCTGTTTAACTCTGTTTAGTTCTGTTTGCCAGTGTTTAACCCCGTTTGCCTCTGTTTGCCTCTGTTTGCCTCTTTTTAAGTCTGTTTGCCTCTGTTTCAGTCTGTTTGCCTCTGTTTAATTCTTTTTGACTCTGTTTAAGTCTTTGTGCCTCTGTTTAAGTCTGTTTGCCCTTGTTCAGTCCTGTTTGACCTTGTAGAAATCTGTTTGCCTCTGTTTCACTCTGTTTGCATCTGTTTGCCTCTGTTTAAGTCTGTTTGCCTCTATTTGCCTCTGTTTGCCTCTGTTTAAGTCTGTTTGCCTCTGTTTAAGTCTGTTTGCCACTGTTTAGGTCTGTTTGCCTCTGTTTAAGTATGTTTGCCTCTGTTTAAGTCTATTTGCCTCTGTTTGCCTCTGTTTCACTCTGTTTGCCTCTGTTTCACTCTGTTTGCCTCTGTTTAATTCTGTTTGCTTCTGTTTCACTCTTTTTTGCCTCTGATTCACTCTTTATGTCTCTGTTTAACTCTGTTTAAGTCTGTTTGCCTCTGTTTAAGTCTGTTTGCCTCTGTTTCAGTGTGTTTGCCTCTGTTTCACTCTGTTTGTCTCTGTTTCACTCTGTTTGCCTCTGTTTGCCTCTGTTTGCCTCTGTATGCCTCTTTTTAAGTCTGTTTGCCTCTGTTTAAGTCTGTTTGCCTCTCTTTAAGTCTGTTTGCCTCTGTTTAAGTCTGTGTGCCTCTGTTTAAGTCTGTTTGATTCTGTTTCAGTCTGTTTGCCTCTGTATGCCTCTGTTTCAGTCTGTTTCCCTCTGTTTCACTCTGTTTGCCTCTCCTTAAGGCTGTTTCCCTCTGTTTAAGTCTGTTTGCCTTTGTTTCACTCTGTTTGCCTCTGTTTCACTCTGTTTGCCTCTGTTTCACTCGGTTTGCCTCTATTTCACTCTGTTTGCCTCTGTTAAAGTCTGTTTGCCTCTGTTTACGTCTGTTTGCCTTTGTTTCACTCTGTTTGCCTCTGTTTCACTCTGTTTGCCTCTATTTAATCCTGTTTGCCTCTGTTAACCTCTGTTTGCCTCTGTTTGCCTCTGTTTGCCTCTGTTTAAGTCTGTTTGCCTCTGTTAAAGTCTGTTTGCCTCTGTTCAAGTCTATTTGCCTCTGTTTAAGTCTGTTTGCTTCTGTTTATGTCTGTTTGCCTCTGTTTAAGTCTGTTTGCCTCTGTTTCACTCTGTTTGTCCCTGTTTAAGTCTGCTTGCCTCTGTCTCACTCTGTTTGCCTCGGTTTCACTCTGTTTGCCTCTGTTTCACTGTTTTTGCCTCTGTTTAAGTCTTTTTGCCTCTGTTTAAGTCTGTATGCCTCTGTTTCAGTCTGTTTGCCTCTGTTTCAGTCTGTTTGCCTCTGTTTCATTCTGTTTGCTTCTGTTTCACTCTTTTTGCCTCTGATTCACTCTTTATGCCTCTGTTTAACTCTGTTTAAGTCTGTTTGCCTCTGTTTGCTTCTGTTTAAAACTGTTTGCCTCTATTTGCCTCTGTTTGCATCTGTTTAAGTCTGTTTGCCTCTGTTTAAGTCTGTTTGCCACTGTTTAGGTCTGTTTGCCTCTGTTTAAGTATGTTTGCCCTCTGTTTAAGTCTGTTTGCCTCTGTTTGCCTGTTTCACTCTGTTTGCCTCTGTTTCACTCTGTTTGCCTCTGTTTAACTCTGTTTAACTCTGTTTAGTTCTGTTTGCCGCTGTTTAACCCTGTTTGCCTCTGTTTGCCTCTGTTTGCCTCTTTTTAAGTCTGTTTGCCTCTGTTTCAGTCTGTTTCCCTCTGTTTCAGTCTGTTTGCCTCTGTTTCATTCTGTTTGCTTCTGTTTCACTCTTTTTTGCCTCTGATTCACTCTTTATGCCTCTGTTTAACTCTGTTTAAGTCTGTTTGCCTCTGTTTGCTTCTGTTTTAAAATGTTTGCCTCTATTTGCCTCTGTTTGCATCCGTTTGCCTCTGTTTAAGTCTGTTTGCCTCTGTTTAAGTCTGTTTGCCACTGTTTAGGTCTGTTTGCCTCTGTTTAAGTATGTTTGCCTCTGTTTAAGTCTGTTTGCCTCTGTTTGGCTCTGTTTCACTCTGTTTGCCTCTGTTTAAATCTGTTTAACTCTGTTTCGTTCTGTTTGCCACTGTTTAACCCAGTTTGCCTCTGTTTGCCTCTGTTTGCCTCTTTTTAAGTCTGTTTGCCTCTGTTTCAGTCTGTTTGCCTCTGTTTAATTCTTTTTGACTCTGTTTAAGTCTTTGTGCCTCTGTTTAAGTCTCTTTGCCCTTCTTTCAGTCTGTTTGACCTTGTTGAAATCTGTTTGCCTCTGTTTCACTCTGTTTGCCTCTGTTTGCATCTGTTTGCCTCTGTTTAAGTCTGTTTGCATCTGTTTAACTCTGTCTGCCTCTGTTTAAGTCTGTTTGCCTCTGTTTAAGTTTGTTTGCCTCTGTTTAATTCTGTTTGGCTTTGTTTAAGTCTGTTTGCCTCTGTTTAAGTCTGTATGGCTCTGTTTCAGACTGTTTGCCTCTGTTTCAGTCTGTTTGCCTCTGTTTCAGTCTGTTTGCCTCTGTTTCATTCTGTTTGCATCTGTTTCACTCTTTTTTGCCTCTGATTCACTCTTTATGTCTCTGTTTAACTCTGTTTAAGTCTGTTTGCCTCTGTTTGCTTCTGTTTAAAACTGTTTGCCTCTGTTTGCCTCTGTTTGCCTCTGTTTAAGTCTGTTTGCCTCTGTTTAAGTCTGTTTGCCACCGTTTAGGTCTGTTTGCCTCTGTTTAAGTATGTTTGCCTCTGTTTAAGTCTGTTTGCCTCTGTTTGCCTCTGTTTAAGTCTGTTTGCCTCTGTTTAACTCTGTTTGCCTCTGTTTCACTCTGTTTGCCTCTGTTTCACTCTGTTTTCCTCTATTTCACTCTGTTTTGCCCCTGTTTAAGTCTGTTTGCCTCTGTTTAAGTCTTTTGCCTCTGTTTCACTCTGTTTGCCTCTGTTTCACTCTGTTTGCCTCTGTTTCACTCTGTTTGCCTCCGTTTAACTCTGTTGTCCTCTGTTTGCCTCTGTTTGCCTCTTTTTAAGTCTGTTTGCGTCTGTTTCAGTCTGTTTGCCTCTGTTTAAGTCTGTTTGTCTCTGTTTAAGTCTTTGTGCCTCTGTTTAAGTCTGTTTGCCTATGTTTCAGTCTGTTTGCCTCTGTTGAAGTCTGTTTGCCTCTGTTTCACTCTGTTTGCCTCTGTTTGCCTCTGTTTGCCTCTTTTTAAGTCTGTTTGCGTCTGTTTCAGTCTGTTTGCCTCTGTTTAACTCTTTCTGTCTCTGTTTAAGTCTTTGTGCCTCTGTTTAAGTCTGTTTGCCTATGTTTCAGTCTGTTTGCGTCTGTTTCAGTCTGTTTGCCTCTGTTTAAGTCTTTCTGTCTCTGTTTAAGTCTTTGTGCCTCTGTTTAAGTCTGTTTGCCTATGTTTCAGTCTGTTTGCCTCTGTTGAAGTCTGTTTGCCTCTGTTTCACTCTGTTTCCCTCTGTTTGCCTCTGTTTAAGTCGGTTTGCATCTGTTTAACTCTGTGTGCCTCTGTTTAAGTCTGTTTGCCTCTCTTTAAGTCTGTTTTGCCTCATGTTTAATTCTGTTTGCCTTTGTTTCAGTCTGTTTGCCTCTGTTTTAAGTCTGTTTGCCTCTGTTTAAGTCTGTTTGCCTCTGTTTAAGTCTGTTTGCCTCTGTTTCAGTGTGTTTGCCTCTGTTTCACTCTGTTTGTCTCTGTTTCACTCTGTTTTGCCTCTGTTTGCCTCTGTTTGCCTCTGTATGCCCTCTTTTTAAGTCTGCTTGCCACTGTTTAAGTCTGTTTGCCTCTCTCTAAGTCTGTTTGCCTCTGTTTAAGTCTGTGTGCCTCTGTTTAAGTCTGTTTGCCTCTGTTTAAGTCTGTTTGCCTTTGTTTCACTCTGTTTGCCTCTGTTTCAATCTGTTTGCCTCTGTTTCACTCTGTTTGCCTCTGTTTCACTCTTTTTGCCTCTGTTTGCATCTGTTTAAGTCTGTTTGCCTTTGTTTAAGTCTGTATGCCTCTGTTTCAGTCTGTTTGCCTCTGTTTCACTCTGTTTGCCTCTCTTTAAGTCTGTTTGCCTCTGTTTAAGTCTGTTTGCCTCTGTTTCACTCTGTCTGACCCTGTTTAAGTCTGTTTGACTCTGTTTAAGTCTGTTTGCCTCTGTTTCACTCTGTTTGCCGCTGTTTAATCCTGTTTGCCTCTGTTTGCCTCTGTTTGCCTCTGTTTGCTTCTGTTTAAGTCTGTTTGCATCTGTTTCACTCTGTTTGACCCTGTTTAAGTCTGTTTGCCTCTGTTTCACTCTGTTTGCCTCTGTTTCACTCTTTTTGCCTATTTTTGCCTCTGTTTACGTCTGTTTGCCTCTGTTTAAGTCTGTATGCCTCTGTTTCAGTCTGTTTGCCTCTGTTTCATTCTGTTTGCCTCTGTTTCAGTCTGTTTGCCTCTGTTTCATTCTGTTTGCTCCTGTTTCACTCTTTTTGCCTCTGATTCACTCTTTATGCCTCTGTTTAACTCTGTTTAAGTCTGTTTGCCTCTGTTTGCTTCTGTTTAAAACTGTTTGCCTCTATTTGCCTCTGTTTGCCTCTGTTTAAGTCTGTCTTCCTCTGTTTAAGTCTGTTTGCCACTGTTTAGGTCTGTTTGCCTCTGTTTAAGTATGTTTGCCTCTGTTAACCTCTGTTTGCCTCTGTTTGCCTCTGTTTAAGTCTGTTTGCCTCTGTTAACCTCTGTTTGCCTCTGTTTGCCTCTGTTTAAGTCTGTTTTGCCTCTGTTAAAGTCTGTTTGCCTCTGTTCCAGTCTATTTGCCTCTGTTTAAGTCTGTTTGCCTCTGTTTCACTCTGTCTGATCCTGTTTAAGTCTGTTTGACTCTGTTTAAGTCTGTTTGCCTCTGTTTCACTCTGTTTGCCGCTGTTTAATCCTGTTTGCCTCTGTTTGCCTCTGTTTGCCTCTGTTTGCTTCTGTTTAAGTCTGTTTGCATCTGTTTCACTCTGTTTGACCCTGTTTAAGTCTGTTTGCCTCTGTTTCACTCTGTTTGCCTCTGTTTCACTCTTTTTGCCTATTTTTGCCTCTGTTTACGTCTGTTTGCCTCTGTTTAAGTCTGTATGCCTCTGTTTCAGTCTGTTTGCCTCTGTTTCATTCTGTTTGCCTCTGTTTCAGTCTGTTTGCCTCTGTTTCATTCTGTTTGCTTCTGTTTCACTCTTTTTTGCCTCTGATTCACTCTTTATGCCTCTGTTTAACTCTGTTTAAGTCTGTTTGCCTCTGTTTGCTTCTGTTTAAAACTGTTTGCCTCTATTTGCCTCTGTTTGCCTCTGTTTAAGTCTGTCTTCCTCTGTTTAAGTCTGTTTGCCACTGTTTAGGTCTGTTTGCCTCTGTTTAAGTATGTTTGCCTCTGTTTAAGTCTGTTTGCCTCTGTTTAAGTCTGTTTGCCCTCTGTTTCACTCTGTTTGCCTCTGTTTCATTCTGTTTGCCTCTGTTTGCCTCTTTTAAGTCTGTTTGCCTCTGTTTCAGTCTGTTTGCCTCTGTTGAAATCTGTTTGCCTCTGTTTCACTCTGTTTGCCTCTGTTTGCATCTGTTTGCCTCTGTTTAAGTCTCTTTGCATCTGTTTAACTCTGTCTGCCTCTGTTTAAGTCTGTTTGCCTCTGTTTAAGTTTGTTTGCCTCTGTTTAATTCTGTTTGCCTTTGTTTAAGTCTGTTTGCCTCTGTTTGAGTCTGTATGGCTCTGTTTCAGACTGTTTGCCTCTGGTTTCAGTATGTTTGCCTCTGTTTCAGTCTGTTTGCCTCTGTTTCATTCTGTTTGCTTCTGTTTCACTCTTTTTGCCTCTGATTCACTCTATATGTCTCTGTTTAACTCTGTTTAAGTCTGTTTGCCTCTGTTTGTTTCTGTTTAAAACTGTTTTGCCTCTGTTTGTCTCTGTTTAAGTCCGTTTGCCTCTGTTTAAGTCTGTTTGCCACTGTTTAACTCTGTTTGCCTCTGTTTCACCCTGTTTGCCTCTGTTTCACTCTGTTTTCCTCTATTTCACTCTGTTTGCCCCTGTTTAAGTCTGTTTGCCTCTGTTTAAGTCTGTTTGCCTCTGTTTCACTCTGTTTGCCTCTGTTTCACTCTGTTTGCCTCTGTTTCACTCTGTTTGCCTCCGTTTAACTCTGTTGTCCTCTGTTTGCCTCTGTTTGCCTCTTTTTAAGGTCTGTTTGCGTCTGTTTCAGTCTGTTTGCCTCTGTTTAAGTCTTTCTGTCTCTGTTTAAGTCTTTGTGCCTCTGTTTAAGTCTGTTTGCCTATGTTTCAGTCTGTTCAGTCTGTTTGCCTCTGTTGAAGTCTGTTTGCCTCTGTTTCACTCTGTTTGCCTCTGTTTGCCTCTGTTTGCCTCTTTTTAAGTCTGTTTGCGTCTGTTTCAGTCTGTTTGCCTCTGTTTAAGTCTTTCTGTCTCTGTTTAAGTCTTTGTGCCTCTGTTTAAGTCTGTTTGCCTATGTTTCAGTCTGTTTGCCTCTGTTGAAGTCTGTTTGCCTCTGTTTCACTCTGTTTCCCTCTGTTTGCCTCTGTTTAAGTCGGTTTGCATCTGTTTAACTCTGTGTGCCTCTGTTTAAGTCTGTTTGCCTCTCTTTAAGTCTGTTTGCCTCTGTTTAATTCTGTTTGCCTTTGTTTCAGTCTGTTTGCCTCTGTTTAAGTCTGTTTGCCTCTTTTTAAGTCTGTTTGCCTCTGTTTAAGTCTGTTTGCCTCTGTTTCAGTGTGTTTGCCTCTGTTTCACTCTGTTTGTCTCTGTTTCACTCTGTTTGCCTCTGTTTGCCTCTGTTTGCCTCTGTATGCCTCTTTTTAAGTCTGCTTGCCACTGTTTAAGTCTGTTTGCCTCTCTCTAAGTCTGTTTGCCTCTGTTTAAGTCTGTGTGCCTCTGTTTAAGTCTGTTTGCCTCTGTTTAAGTCTGTTTTGCCTTTGTTTCACTCTGTTTGCCTCTGTTTCAATCTGTTTGCCTCTGTTTCACTCTGTTTGCCTCTGTTTCACTCTTTTTGCCTCTGTTTGCATCTGTTTAAGTCTGTTTGCCTTTGTTTAAGTCTGTATGCCTCTGTTTCAGTCTGTTTGCCTCTGTTTCACTCTGTTTGCCTCTCTTTAAGTCTGTTTGCCTCTGTTTAAGTCTGTTTGCCTCTGTTTCAGTCTGTTTGCCTCTGTTTCACTCTGTTTGCCTCTGTTTCACTCTGTTTTTCTCTATTTCACTCTGTTTGCCCCTGTTTAAGTCTGTTTGCATCTGTTTAATTCTGTTTGCCTCTGTTTCACTCTGTTTGCCTCTGTTTCACTCTGTTTGCCTCTGTTTAATCCTGTTTGCCTCTGTTAACCTCTGTTTGCCTCTGTTTGCCTCTGTTTAAGTCTGTTTGCCTCTGTTAAAGTCTGTTTGCCTCTGTTCCAGTCTATTTGCCTCTGTTTAAGTCTGTTTGCCTCTGTTTCACTCTGTCTGACCCTGTTTAAGTCTGTTTGACTCTGTTTAAGTCTGTTTGCCTCTGTTTAAGTCTGTATGCCTCTGTTTCAGTCTGTTTGCCTCTGTTTCATTCTGTTTGCCTCTGTTTCAGTCTGTTTGCCTCTGTTTCATTCTGTTTGCTTCTGTTTCACTCTTTTTGCCTCTGATTCACTCTTTATGCCTCTGTTTAACTCTGTTTAAGTCTGTTTGCCTCTGTTTGCTTCTGTTTAAAACTGTTTGCCTCTATTTGCCTCTGTTTGCCTCTGTTTAAGTCTGTCTTCCTCTGTTTAAGTCTGTTTGCCACTGTTTAGGTCTGTTTGCCTCTGTTTAAGTATGTTTGCCTCTGTTTAAGTCTGTTTGCCTCTGTTTAAGTCTGTTTGCCTCTGTTTCACTCTGTTTGCCTCTGTTTCATTCTGTTTGCCTCTGTTTGCCTCTTTTTAAGTCTGTTTGCCTCTGTTTCAGTCTGTTTGCCTCTGTTGAAATCTGTTTGCCTCTGTTTCACTCTGTTTGCCTCTGTTTGCATCTGTTTGCCTCTGTTTAAGTCTCTTTGCATCTGTTTAACTCTGTCTGCCTCTGTTTAAGTCTGTTTGCCTCTGTTTAAGTTTGTTTGCCTCTGTTTAATTCTGTTTGCCTTTGTTTAAGTCTGTTTGCCTCTGTTTGAGTCTGTATGGCTCTGTTTCAGACTGTTTGCCTCTGTTTCAGTATTTTTGCCTCTGTTTCAGTCTGTTTGCCTCTGTTTCATTCTGTTTGCTTCTGTTTCACTCTTTTTGCCTCTGATTCACTCTATATGTCTCTGTTTAACTCTGTTTAAGTCTGTTTGCCTCTGTTTGCTTCTGTTTAAAACTGTTTGCCTCTGTTTGCCTCTGTTTGTCTCTGTTTAAGTCCGTTTGCCTCTGTTTAAGTCTGTTTGCAACTGTTTAGGTCTGTTTGCCTCTGTTTAAGTCTGTTTGCCTCTGTTTAAGTCTGTTTGCCTCTGTTTGCCTCTGTTTAAGTCTGTTTGCCTCTGTTTCACTCTGTTTGCCTCTATTTCAGTCTGTTTGCCTCCGTTTAACTCTGTTTAACTCTGTTAAGGTCTGTTTGCCGCTGTTTAACACTGTTTGCCTCTGTTTGCCTCTGTTTGCCTCTTTTTAAGTCTGTTTGCGTCTGTTTCAGTCTGTTTGCCTCTGTTTAAGTCTGTTTGTCTCTGTTTAAGTCTTTGTGCCTCTGTTTAAGTCTGTTTGCCTCTGTTTCAGTCTGTTTGCCTCTGTTGAAGTCTGTTTGCCTCTGTTTCACTCTGTTTCCCTCTGTTTGCCTCTGTTTGCCTTTGTTTAAGTCTGTTTGCATCTGTTTAACTCTGTGTGCCTCTGTTTAAGTCGGTTTGCGTCTGCTTAAGTTTGTTTGCCTCTGTTTAATTCTGTTTGCCTGTGTTTCAGTCTGTTTGCCTCTGTTTAAGTCTGTTTGCCTCTGTTTCAGTCTGTTTGCCTCTGTTTAATTCTGTTTGCCTCTGTTTCAGTGTGTTTGCCTCTGTTTCACTCTGTTTGTCTCTGTTTCACTCTGTTTGCCTCTGTTTGCCTCTGTTTGCCTCTGTTTGCCTCTTTTTAAGCCTGTTTGCCTCTGTTTATGTCTGTTTGCCTCTGTTTAAGTCTTTGTGCCTCTGTTTAAGTCTGTTTGCCTCTGTGTCAGTCTGTTTGCCTCTATTTGCCTCTGTTTAAGTCTGTTTGCCTCTCTTTAAATTTGTTTGCCTCTGTTTAATTCTGTTTGCCTTTGTTTCAGACTGTTTGCCTCTGTTTAAGTCTATTTGCCTCTGTTTAAGTCTGTTTGCCTCTGTTTAAGTCTGTTTGCCTCTGTTTCAGCGCGTTTGCCTCTGTTTCACTCTGTTTGCATCTGTTTCACTCTGTTTGTCTCTGTTTCAACTCTGTTTGCCTCTGTATGCCTCTTTTTAAGTCTGCTTGCCACTGTTTAAGTCTGTTTGCCTCTCTTTAAGTCTGTTTGCCTCTGTTTAAGTCTGTGTGCCTCTGTTTAAGTCTGTTTGATTCTGTTTCAGTCTGTTTGCCTCTGTATGCCTCTGTTTCAGTCTGTTTGCCTCTGTTTCACTCTGTTTGCCTCTCTTTAATTCTGTTTGCCTCTGTTTAAGTCTGTTTGCCTTTGTTTCACTCTGTTTGCCTCTGTTTCAATCTGTTTGCCTCTGTTTCACTCTGTTTGCCTCTGTTTCACTCTTTTTGCCTCTGTTTGCCTCTGTTTAAGTCTGTTTGCCTTTGTTTAAGTCTGTATGCCTCTCTTTAAGTCTGTTTGCCTCTGTTTAAGTCTGTTTGCCTCTGTTTCAGTCTGTTTGCCTCTGTTTCACTCTGTTTGCCTCTGTTTCACTCTGTTTTCCTCTATTTCACTCTGTTTGTCTCTGTTTAAGTCTGTTTGCCTCTTTTTCACTCTGTTTGCCTCTGTTTCACTCTGTTTGCCTCTGTTTAATCCTGTTTGCCTCTGTTAACCTCTGTTTGCCTCTGTTTGCCTCTGTTTAAGTCTGTTTGCCTCTGTTAAAGTCTGTTTGCCTCTGTTCAAGTCTATTTGCCTCTGTTTAAGTCTGTTTGCCTCTGTTTCACTCTGTCTGACCCTGTTTAAGACTGTTTGACTCTGTTTAAGTCTGTTTGCCTCTGTTTCACTCTGTTTGCCGCTGTTTAATCCTGTTTGCCTCTGTTTGCCTCTGTTTGCCTCTGTTTGCCTCTGTTTAAGTCTGTTTGCATCTGTTTCACTCTGTTTGACCCTGTTTAAGTCTGTTTGCCTCTGTTTCACTCTGTTTGCCTCTGTTTCACTCTGTTTGCCTCTGTTTCACTCTTTTTGCCTATTTTTGCCTCTGTTTAAGTCTGTTTGCCTCTGTTTAAGTCTGTATGCCTCTGTTTCAGTCTGTTTGCCTCTGTTTCAGTCTGTTTGCCTCTGTTTCAGTCTGTTTGCCTCTGTTTCATTCTGTTTGCATCTGTTTCACTCTTTTTCCCTCTGATTCACTCTTTATGCCTCTGTTTAACTCTGTTTAAGTCTGTTTGCCTAGGTTTGCTTCTGTTTAAAACTGTTTGCCTCTATTTGCCTCTGTTTGCCTCTGTTTAAGTCTGTTTTCCTCTGTTTAAGTCTGTTTGCCACTGTTTAGGTCTGTTTGCCTCTGTTTAAGTATGTTTGCCTCTGTTTAAGTCTGTTTGCCTCTGTTTGCCTCTGTTTAAGTCTGTTTGCCTCTGTTTCACTCTGTTTGCCTCTGTTTCATTCTGTTTGCCTCTGTTTGCCTCTGTTTGCCTCTTTTTAAGTCTGTTTGCCTCTGTTTCTTTCTCTTTGCATCTGTTTAACTCTGTCTGCCTCTGTTTAAGTCTGTTTGCCTCTGTTTAAGTTTGTTTGCCTCTGTTTAATTCTGTTTGCCTTTGTTTAAGTCTGTTTGCCTCTGTTTGAGTCTGTATGGCTCTGTTTCAGACTGTTTGCCTCTGTTTCAGTATGTTTGCCTCTGTTTCAGTCTGTTTGCCTCTGTTTCATTCTGTTTGCTTCTGTTTCACTCTTTTTGCCTCTGATTCACTCTATATGTCTCTGTTTAACTCTGTTTAAGTCTGTTTGCCTCTGTTTGCTTCTGTTTAAAACTGTTTGCCTCTGTTTGCCTCTGTTTGTCTCTGTTTAAGTCCGTTTGCCTCTGTTTAAGTCTGTTTGCCACTGTTTACGTCTGTTTGCCTCAGTTTAAGTATGTTTGCCTCTGTTTAAGTCTGTCTGCCTCTGTTTGCCTCTGTTTAAGTCTGTTTGCCTCTGTTTCACTCTGTTTGCCTCTATTTCAGTCTGTTTGCCTCCGCTTAACTCTGTTTAACTCTGTTAAGGTCTGTTTGCCGCTGTTTAACACTGTTTGCCTCTGTTTGCCTCTTTTTCTGTCTGTTTGCGTCTGTTTCAGTCTGTTTGCCTCTGTTTAAGTCTGTTTGTCTCTGTTTAAGTCTTTGTGCCTCTGTTTAAGTCTGTTTGCCTCTGTTTCAGTCTGTTTGCCTCTGTTGAAGTCTGTTTGCCTCTGTTTCACTCTGTTTCCCTCTGTTTGCCTCTGTTTGCCTTTGTTTAAGTCTGTTTGCATCTGTTTAACTCTGTGTGCCTCTTTTTAAGTCTGTTTGCGTCTGTTTAAGTTTGTTTGCCTCTGTTTAATTCTGTTTGCCTGTTTTTCAGTCTGTTTGCCTCTGTTTAAGTCTGTTTGCCTCTGTTTCAGTCTGTTTGCCTCTGTTTAATTCTGTTTGCCTCTGTTTCAGTGTGTTTGCCTCTGTTTCACTCTGTTTGTCTCTGTTTCACTCTGTTTGCCTCTGTTTGCCTCTGTTTGCCTCTGTTTGCCTCTTTTTAAGCCTGTTTGCCTCTGTTTATGTCTGTTTGCCTCTGTTTAAGTCTTTGTGCCTCTGTTTAAGTCTGTTTGCCTCTGTTTCAGTCTGTTTGCCTCTATTTGCCTCTGTTTAAGTCTGTTTGCCTCTCTTTAAATTTGTTTGCCTCTGTTTAATTCTGTTTGCCTTTGTTTCAGTCTGTTTGCCTCTGTTTAATTCTGTTTGCCTCTGTTTAAGTCTGTTTGCCTCTGTTTCAGTGTGTTTGCCTCTGTTTCACTCTGTTTGCCTCTGTTTCACTCTGTTTGCCTCTGTTTGCATCTGTTTGCCTCTGTTTGCCTCTGTTTGCCTCTTTTTAAGTCTGTTTGCCTCTGTTTAAGTCTGTTTGCCTCTGTTTATGTCTGTTTGCCTCTGTTTAAGTCTGTGTGCCTCTGTTTAAGTCTGTTTGATTCTGTTTCAGTCTGTTTGCCTCTGTATGCCTCTGTTTCAGTCTGTTTGCCTCTGTTTAATTTTGTTTGCCTCTGTTTAATTCTGTTTGCCTTTGTTTAAGTCTGTTTGCCTCTGTTTGAGTCTGTATGGCTCTGTTTCAGACTGTTTGCCTCTGTTTCAGTATGTTTGCCTCTGTTTCAGTCTGTTTGCCTCTGTTTCATTCTGTTTGCTTCTGTTTCACTCTTTTTGCCTCTGATTCACTCTATATGTCTCTGTTTAACTCTGTTTAAGTCTGTTTGCCTCTGTTTCACTCTGTTTGCCTCCGTTTGCATCTGTTTGCCTCTGTTTGCCTCTGTATGCCTCTTTTTAAGTCTGTTTGCCTCTGTTTAAGTCTGTTTGCCTCTGTTTATGTCTGTTTGCCTCTGTTTAAGTCTGTGTGCCTCTGTTTAAGTCTGTTTGATTCTGTTTCAGTCTGTTTGCCTCTGTATGCCTCTGTTTCAGTCTGTTTGCCTCTGTTTAAGTTTGTTTGCCTCTGTTTAATTCTGTTTGCCTTTGTTTAAGTCTGTTTGCCTCTGTTTGAGTCTGTATGGCTCTGTTTCAGACTGTTTGCCTCTGTTTCAGTCTGTTTGCCTCTGTTTCAGTCTGTTTGCCTCTGTTTCATTCTGTTTGCTTCTGTTTCACTCTTTTTGCCTCTGATTCAGTCTATATGTCTCTGTTTAACTCTGTTTAAGTCTGTTTGCCTCTGTTTGCTTCTGTTTAAAACTGTTTGCCTCTGTTTAACTCTGTTTGCCACTGTTTAGGTCTGTTTGCCTCTGTTTAAGTATGTTTGCCTCTGTTTAAGTCTGTTTGCCTCTGTTTGCCTCTGTTTAAGTCTGTTTGCCTCTGTTTCACTCTGTTTGCCTCTATTTCAGTCTGTTTGCCTCCGTTTAACTCTGTTTAACTCTGTTAAGGTCTGTTTGCCGCTGTTTAACACTGTTTGCCTCTGTTTGCCTCTTTTTAAGTCTGTTTGCGTCTGTTTCAGTCTGTTTGCCTCTGTTTAAGTCTGTTTGTCTCTGTTTAAGTCTTTGTGCCTCTGTTTAAGTCTGTTTGCCTCTGTTTCAGTCTCTTTGCCTCTGTTGAAGTCTGTTTGCCTCTGTTTCACTCTGTTTCCCTCTGTTTGCCTCTGTTTCCCTTTGTTTACGTCTGTTTGCATCTGTTTAACTCTGTGTGCCTCTGTTAAAGTCTGTTTGCGTCTGTTTAAGTTTGTTTGCCTCTGTTTAATTCTGTTTGCCTGTGTTTCAGTCTGTTTGCCTCTGTTTAAGTCTGTTTGCCTCTGTTTCAGTCTGTTTGCCTCTGTTTAATTCTGTTTGCCTCTGTTTCAGTGTGTTTGCCTCTGTTTCACTCTGTTTGTCTCTGTTTCAATCTGTTTGCCTCTGTTTGCCTCTGTTTGCCTCTTTTTAAGCCTGTTTGCCTCTGTTTATGTATGTTTGCCTCTGTTTAAGTCTTTGTGCCTCTGTTTAAGTCTGTTTGCCTCTGTTTCAGTCTGTTTGCCTCTATTTGCCTCTGTTTAAGTCTGTTTGCCTCTCTTTAAATTTGTTTGCCTCTGTTTAATTCTGTTTGCCTTTGTTTCAGTCTGTTTGCCTCTGTTTAAGTCTGTTTGCCTCTGTTTAAGTCTGTTTGCCTCTGTTTAAGTCTGTTTGCCTCTGTTTCAGTGTGTTTGCCTCTGTTTCACTCTGTTTTCCTCTGTTTCACTCTGTTTGCCTCTGTTTGCATCTGTTTGCCTCTGTTTGCCTCTGTATGCCTCTTTTTAAGTCTGTTTGCCTCTGTTTAAGTCTGTTTGCCTCTGTTTATGTCTGTTTGCCTCTGTTTAAGTCTGTGTGCCTCTGTTTAAGTCTGTTTGATTCTGTTTCAGTCTGTTTGCCTCTGTATGCCTCTGTTTCAGTCTGTTTGCCTTTGTTTCACTCTGTCTGCCTCTCTTTATGTCTGTTTGCCTCTGTTTAAGTCTGTTTGCCTTTGTTTCACTCTGTTTGCCTCTGTTTCAATCTGTTTGCCTCTGTTTCACTCTGTTTGCCTCTGTTTCACTCTTTTTGCCTCTGCTTGCCTCTGTTTAAGTCTGTTTGCCTTTGTTTAAGTCTGTATGCCTTTGTTTCAGTCTGTTTGCCTCTGTTTCACTCTGTTTGCCTCTCTTTAAGTCTGTTTGCCTCTGTTTAAGTCTGTTTGCCTCTGTTTCAGTCTGTTTGCCTCTGTTTCACTCTGTTTGCCTCTGTTTCACTCTGTTTTCCTCTATTTCTCTCTGTTTGCCTCTGTTTAAGTCTGTTTGCCTCTGTTTAAGTCTGTTTGCCTCTGTTTCACTCTGTTTGCCTCTATTTCACTCTGTTTGCCTCTGTTTAATCCTGTTTGCCTCTGTTAACCTCTGTTTGCCTCTGTTTGCCTCTGTTTAAGTCTGTTTGTCTCTGTTAAAGTCTGTTTGCCTCTGTTCCAGTCTATTTGCCTCTGTTTAAGTCTGTTTGCCTCTGTTTCACTCTGTCTGACCCTGTTTAAGTCTGTTTGACTCTGTTTAAGTCTGTTTGCCTCTGTTTCACTCTGTTTGCCGCTGTTTAATCCTGTTTGCCTCTGTTTGCCTCTGTTTAAGTCTGTTTGCATCTGTTTCACTCTGTTTGACCCTGTTTAAGTCTGTTTGCCTCTGTTTCACTCTGTTTGCCTCTGTTTCACTCTGTTTGCCTCTGTTTCACTCTTTTTGACTCTGTCTGACCCTGTTTAAGTCTGTTTGACTCTGTTTAAGTCTGTTTGCCTCTGTTTCACTCTGTTTGCCGCTGTTTAATCCTGTTTGCCTCTGTTTGCCTCTGTTTAAGTCTGTTTGCATCTGTTTCACTCTGTTTGACCCTGTTTAAGTCTGTTTGCCTCTGTTTCACTCTGTTTGCCTCTGTTTCCCTCTGTTTGCCTCTGTGTCACTCTTTTTGCCTCTGTTTGCCTCTGTTTAAGTCTGTTTGCCTCTGTTTAAGTCTGTATGCCTCTGTTTCAGTCTGTTTGCCTCTGTTTCAGTCTGTTTGCCTCTGTTTCAGTCTGTTTGCCTCTGTTTCATTCTGTTTGCTTCTGTTTCACTCTTTTTGCCTCTGATTCACTCTTTATGCCTCTGTTTAACTCTGTTTAAGACTGTTTGCCTCTGTTTGCTTCTCTTTAAAACTGTTTGCCTCTATTTGCCTCTGTTTGCCTCTGTTTGCCTCTGTTTAAGTCTGTTTTCCTCTGTTTAAGTCTGTTTGCCTCTGTTTAAGTCTGTTTGCCTCTGTTTGCATCTGTTTAAGTCTGTTTGCCTCTGTTTCACTCTGTTTGCCTCTGTTTCACTCTGTTTGCCTCTGTTTGCCTCTTTTTAAGTCTGTTTGCCTCTGTTTCAGTCTGTTTGCCTCTGTTGAAATCTGTTTGCCTCTGTTTCACTCTGTTTGCCTCTGTTTGCATCTGTTTGCCTCTGTTAAAGTCTGTTTGCCTCTGTTCAAGTCTATTTGCCTCTGTTTAAGTCTGTTGGCCTCTGTTTCACTCTGTCTGACCCTGTTTAAGTCTGTTTGAATCTGTTTAAGTCTGTTTGCCTCTGTTTCACTCTGTTTGCCGCTGTTTAATCCTGTTTGCCTCTGTTTGCCTCTGTTTGCCTCTGTTTAAGTCTGTTTGCATCTGTTTCACTCTGTTTGACCCTGTTTAAGTCTGTTTGCCTCTGTTTCACTCTCTTTCCCTCTGTTTCACTCTGTTTGCCTCTGTTTCACTCTTTTTGCCTCTGTTTGCCTCTGTTTAAGTCTGTTTGCCTCTGGTTAAGTCTGTATGCCTCTGTTTCAGTCTGTATGCCTCTGTTTCAGTCTGTTTGCCTCTGTTTCAGTCTGTTTGCCTCTGTTTCATTCTGTTTGCTTCTGTTTCACTCTTTTTGCCTCTGATTCACTCTTTATGCCTCTGTTTAACTCTGTTTAAGTCTGTTTGCCTCTGTTTGCATCTGTTTAAAACTGTTTGCCTCTATTTGCCTCTGTTTGCCTCTGTTTGCCTCTGTTTAAGTCTGCTTTCCTCTGTTTAAGTCTGTTTGCCACTGTTTAGGTCTGTTTGCCTCTGTTTAAGTATGTTTCTCTCTGTTTAAGTCTGTTTGCCTCTGTTTGCCTCTGTTTAAGTCTGTTTGCCTCTGTTGCACTCTGTTTGCCTCTGTTTCACTCTGTTTGCCTCTGTTTGCCTCTGTTTGCCTCTTTTTAAGTCTGTTTGCCTCTGTTTCAGTCTGTTTGCCTCTGTTGAAATCTGTTTTCCTCTGTTTCACTCTGTTTGCTTCTGTTTGCATCTGTTTGCCTCTGTTTAAGTCTCTTTGCATCTGTTTAACTCTGTCTGCCTCTGTTTAAGTCTGTTTGCCTCTGTTTAAGTTTGTTTGCCTCTGTTTAATTCTGTTTGCCTTTGTTTAAGTCTGTTTGCCTCTGTTTGAGTCTGTATGGCTCTGTTTCAGACTGTTTGCCTCTGTTTCAGTCTGTTTGCCTCTGTTTCAGTCTGTTTGCCTCTGTTTCATTCTGTTTGCTTCTGTTTCACTCTTTTTGCCTCTGATTCACTCTATATGTCTCTGTTTAACTCTGTTTAAGTCTGTTTGCCTCTGTTTACGTCTGTTTGCCTCTGTTTAAGTCTGTTTGCCTCTGTTTAAGTCTTTGTGCCTCTGTTTAAGTCTGTTTGCCTCTGTTTCAGTCTGTTTGCCTCTATTTGCCTCTGTTTAAGTCTGTTTGCCTCTCTTTAAATTTGTTTGCCTCTGTTTAATTCTGTTTGCCTTTGTTTCAGTCTGTTTGCCTCTGTTTAAGTCTGTTTGCCTCTGTTTAAGTCTGTTTGCCTCTGTTCAAGTCTGTTTGCCTCTGTTTCAGTGTGTTTGCCCCTGTTTCACTCTGTTTGCCTCTGTTTCACTCTGTTTGCCTCTGTTTGCATCTGTTTGCCTCTGTTTGCCTCTGTATGCCTCTTTTTAAGTCTGTTTGCCTCTGTTTCAGTCTGTTTGCCTCTGTTTATGTCTGTTTGCCTCTGTTTAAGTCTGGGTGCCTCTGTTTAAGTCTGTTTGCCTATGTTTCAGTCTGTTTGCCTCTGTATGCCTCTGTTTCAGTCTGTTTGCCTCTGTTTCACTCTGTTTGCCTCTCTTTAAGTCTGTTTGCCTCTGTTTAAGTCTGTTTGCCTCTGTTTCACTGTTTGCCTCTGTTTCAATCTTTTTGCCTCTGTTTCACTCTGTTTGCCTCTGTTTCACTCTTTTTGCCTCTGTTTAAGTCTGTTTGCCTCTGTTTAAGTCTGTATTCCTCTGTTTCAGTCTGTTTGCCTCTGTTTCACTCTGTTTGCCTCTCTTTAAGTCTGTTTGCCTCTGTTTAAGTCTGTTTGCCTCTGTTTCAGTCTGTTTGCCTCTGTTTCACTCTGTTTGCCTCTGTTTCACTCGGTTTGCCTCTGTTTTCACTCTGTTTGCCTCTGTTTAAGTCTGTTTGCCTCTGTTTCACTCTGTTTGACCCTGTTTAAGTCTGTTTGCCTCTGTTTCACTCTGTTTGCCTCTGTTTCACTCTGTTTGCCTCTGTTTCACTCTGTTTGCCTCTGTTTCACTCTTTTTGCCTCTGTTTGCCTCTGTTTAAGTCTGTATGCCTCTGTTTAAGTCTGTATGCCTCTGTTTCAGTCTGCTTGCCTCTGTTTCAGTCTGTTTGCCTCTGTTTCAGTCTGTTTGCCTCTGTTTCATTCTGTTTGCTTCTGTTTCACTCTTTTTGCCTCTGATTTACTCTTTATGCCTCTGTTTGCCTCTGTTTAAGTCTGTTTGCCTCTGTTTCAGTCTGTTTGCCTCTGTTTCACTCTGTTTGCCTCTGTTTCACTCGGTTTGCCTCTATTTCACTCTGTTTGCCTCTGTTTAAGTCTGTTTGCCTCTGTTTAAGTCTGTTTGCCTCTGTTTCACTCTGTTTGCCTCTGTTTCACTCTGTTTGCCTCTGTTTAACCTGTTTGCCTCTGTTAACCTCTGTTTGCCTCTGTTTGCCTCTGTTTGCCACTGTTTAAGTCTGTTTGCCTCTGTTAAAGTCTGTTTGCCTCTGTTCAAGTCTATTTGCCTCTGTTTAAGTCTGTCTGCCTCTGTTTCACTCTGTTTGACCCTGTTTAAGTCTGTTTGCCTCTGTTTAAGTCTGTTTGCCTCTGTTTGCCTCTGTTTGCCTCTGTTTCACTCTGTTTGCCTCTGTTTAATCCTTTTTGCCTCTGTTTGCCTCTGTTTGCCTCTGTTTAAGTCTGTTTGCCTCTGTTAAAGTCTCTTTGCCTCTGTTTAAGTCTGTTTGCCTCTGTTTAAGTCTGTTTGCCTCTGTTTCACTCTGTTTGACCCTGTTTAAGTCTGTTTGCCTCTGTTTCACTCTGTTTGCCTCTGTTTCACTCTGTTTGCCTCTGTTTCACTCTTTTTGCCTCTGTTTGCCTCTGTTTAAGTCTGTTTGCCTCTGTTTAAGTCTGTATGCCTCTGTTTCAGTCTGCTTGCCTCTGTTTCAGTCTGTTTGCCTCTGTTTCAGTCTGTTTGCCTGTTTCATTCTGTTTGCTTCTGTTTCACTCTTTTTGCCTCTGATTCACTCTTTATGCCTCTGTTTAACTCTGTTTAAGTCTGTTTGCCTCTGTTTGCTTCTGTTTAAAACTGTTTGCCTCTGTTTGCCTCGGCTTGCCTCTGTTTAAGTCTGTTTGCCTCTGTTTAAGTCTGTTTGCCACTGTTTAGGTCTGTTTGCCTCTGTTTAAGTATGTTTGCCTCTGTTTAAGTCTGTTTGCCTTTGTTTGCCTCTGTTTAAGTCTGTTTGCCTCTGTTTCACTCTGTTTGCCTCTGTTTCACTCTGTTTGCCTCTGTTTCACTCTGTTTGCCTCTGTTCCACTCTGTTTGCATCCGTTTAAGTCTGCTTGCCCCTGCTTGCCTCTGTTTCACTCTGTTTGCCTGTGTTTCACTCTGTTTGCCTCTGTTTCACTCCGTTTGCCTCTGTTTAAGTCTGTTTGCCTCTGTTTGCCTCTGTTTGACACTGTTTATGTCTGTTTGCCTCTGTTTGCCTCTGTTTCACACTTTTTGCCTCTGTTTGTCTCTGTTTAAGTCTGTTTGCCTCTGTTTAAGTCTCTTTGCCTCCGTTTAAGTCTGTTTGCCTCTGTTTCACTCTGTTTGCCTCTGGTTGCCTCTGTTTGCCTCTGTTTGCAACTGTTTCACTCTGTTTGCCTCTGTTTCACTCTGTTTGCCTCTGTATGCCTCTGTTTCAGTCTGTTAGCCTCTGTTTCACTCTGTTTGCCTCTCTTTAAGTCTGTTTGCCTCTGTTTAAGTCTGTTTGCCTTTGTTTCACTCTGTTTGCCTCTGTTTCAATCTGTTTGCCTCTGTTTCACTCTGTTTGCCTCTGTTTCACTCTTTTTGCCTCTGTTTGCCTCTGTTTAAGTCTGTTTGCCTTTGTTTAAGTCTGTATGCCTCTGTTTCAGTCTGTTTGCCTCTGTTTCACTCTGTTTGCCTCTCTTTAATTCTGTTTGCCTCTGTTTAAGTCTGTTTGCCTCTGTTTCAGTCTGTTTGCATCTGTTTCACTCTGTTTGCCTCTGTTTCACTCTGTTTGCCTCTATTTCACTCTGTTTGCCTCTGTTTAAGTCTGTTTGCCTCTGTTTAAGTCTGTTTGCCTCTGTTTCACTCTGTTTGCCTCTGTTTAAGTCTGTTTGCCTCTGTTTCACTCTGTTTGCCTCTGTTTCACTCTGTTTGCCTCTGTTTAATCCTGTTTGCCTCTGTTTCACTCTGTTTGCCTCTGTTTCACTCTGTTTGCCTCTGTTTAATCCTGTTTGCCTCTGTTTGCCTCTGTTTGCCTCTGTTTAAGTCTGTTTGCCTCTGTTAAAGTCTGTTTGCCTCTGTTTAAGTCTGTTTGCCTCTGTTTAAGTCTGTTTGCCTCTGTTTCACTCTGTTTGACCCTGTTTAAGTCTGTTTGCCTCTGTTTCACTAGTTTGCCTCTGTTTCACTGTTTGCATCTGTTTCACTCTTTTTGCCTCTGTTTGCCTCTGTTTAAGTCTGTTTGCCTCTGTTTAAGTCTGTATGCCTCTGTTTCAGTCTGCTTGCCTCTGTTTCAGTCTGTTTGCCTCTGTTTCAGTCTGTTTGCCTCTGTTTCATTCTGTTTGCTTCTGTTTCACTCTTTTTGCCTCTGATTCACTGTTTATGCCTCTGTTTGCCTCTGTTTAAGTCTGTTTGCCTCTGTTTCAGTCTGTTTGCCTCTGTTTCACTCTGTTTGCCTCTGTTTCACTCGGTTTGCCTCTATTTCACTCTGTTTGCCTCTGTTTAAGTCTGTTTGCCTCTGTTTAAGTCTGTTTGCCTCTGTTTCACTCTGTTTGCCTCTGTTTCACTCTGTTTGCCTCTGTTTAACCTGTTTGCCTCTGTTAACCTCTGTTTGCCTCTGTTTGCCTCTGTTTGCCACTGTTTAAGTCTGTTTGCCTCTGTTAAAGTCTGTTTGCCTGTGTTCAAGTCTATTTGCCTCTGTTTAAGTCTGTTTGCCTCTGTTTCACTCTGTTTGACCCTGTTTAAGTCTGTTTGCCTCTGTTTAAGTCTGTTTGCCTCTGTTTCAATCTGTTTGCCTCTGTTTCACTCTGTTTGCCTCTGTTTAATCCTGTTTGCCTCTGTTTGCCTCTGTTTGCCTCTGTTTAAGTCTGTTTGCCTCTGTTAAAGTCTGTTTGCCTCTGTTTAAGTCTGTTTGCCTCTGTTTAAGTCTGTTTGCCTCTGTTTCACTCTGTTTGACCCTGTTTAAGTCTGTTTGCCTCTGTTTCACTCTGTTTGCCTCTGTTTCACTCTGTTTGCCTCTGTTTCACTCTTTTTGCCTCTGTTTGCCTCTGTTTAAGTCTGTTTGCCTCTGTTTAAGTCTGTATGCCTCTGTTTCAGTCTGCTTGCCTCTGTTTCAGTCTGTTTGCCTCTGTTTGCCTCTGTTTGACACTGTTTATGTCTGTTTGCCTCTGTTTGCCTCTGTTTAAGTCTGTTTGCCTCTGTTTAAGTCTCCTTGCCTCCCTTTAAGTCTGTTTGCCTCTGTTTCACTCTGTTTGCCTCTGGTTGCCTCTGTTTGCCTCTGTTTGCAACTGTTTCACTCTGTTTGCCTCTGTTTCACTCTGTTTGCCTCTGTATGCCTCTGTTTCAGTCTGTTTGACTCTGTTTCACTCTGTTTGCCTCTCTTTAAGTCTGTTTCCCTCTGTTTAAGTCTGTTTACCTTTGTTTCACTCTGTTTGCCTCTGTTTCAATCTGTTTGCCTCTGTTTCACTCTGTTTGCCTCTGTTTCACTCTTTTCGCCTCTGCTTGCCTCTGTTTAAGTCTGTTTGCCTTTGGTTAAGTCTGTATGCCTCTGTTTCAGTCTGTTTGCCTCTGTTTCACTCTGTTTGCCTCTCTTTAATTCTGTTTGCCTCTGTTTAAGTCTGTTTGCCTCTGTTTCAGTCTGTTTGCATCTGTTTCACTCTGTTTGCCTCTGTTTCACTCTGTTTGCCTCTATTTCACTCTGTTTGCCTCTGTTTAAGTCTGTTTGCCTCTGTTTAAGTCTGTTTGCCTCTGTTTCACTCTGTTTGCCTCTGTTTAAGTCTGTTTGCCTCTGTTTCACTCTGTTTGCCTCTGTTTCACTCTGTTTGCCTCTGTTTAATCCTGTTTGCCTCTGTTTCACTCTGTTTGCCTCTGTTTCACTCTGTTTGCCTCTGTTTAATCCTGTTTGCCTCTGTTTGCCTCTGTTTGCCACTGTTTAAGTCTGTTTGCCTCTGTTAAAGTCTGTTTGCCTGTGTTCAAGTCTATTTGCCTCTGTTTAAGTCTGTTTGCCTCTGTTTCACTCTGTTTGACCCTGTTTAAGTCTTTGCCTCTGTTTCAGTCTGTTTGCCTCTGTTTCATTCTGTTTGCTTCTGTTTCACTCTTTTTGCCTCTGATTCACTGTTTATGCCTCTGTTTGCCTCTGTTTAAGTCTGTTTGCCTCTGTTTCAGGTCTGTTTGCCTCAGTTTCACTCTGTTTGCCTCTGTTTCACTCGGTTTGCATCTATTTCACTCTGTTTGCCTCTGTTTAAGTCTGTTTGCCTCTGTTTAAGTCTCTTTGCCTCTGTTTCACTCTGTTTGCCTCTGTTTCACTCTGTTTGCCTCTCTTTAACCTGTTTGCCTCTGTTAACCTCTGTTTGCCTCTCTTTGCCTCTGTTTGCCACTGTTTAAGTCTGTTTGCCTCTGTTAAAGTCTGTTTGCCTGTGTTCAAGTCTATTTGCCTCTGTTTAAGTCTGTTTGCCTCTGTTTCACTCTGTTTGACCCTGTTTAAGTCTGTTTGCCTCTGTTTAAGTCTGTTTGCCTCTGTTTCACTCTGTTTGCTCCTGTTTCACTCTGTTTGCCTCTGTTTAATCCTGTTTGCCTCTGTTAGCCTCTGTTTGCCTCGGTTTATGTCTGTTTGCCTCTGTTAAAGTCTGTTTGCCTCTGTTTAAGTCTGTTTGCCTCTGTTTAAGTCTGTTTGCCTCTGTTTCACTCTGTTTGACCCTGTTTAAGTCTGTTTGCCTCTGTTTCACTCTGTTTGCCTCTGTTTCACTCTGTTTGCCTCTGTTTCACTCTTTTTGCCTCTGTTTGCCTCTGTTTAAGTCTGTTTGCCTCTGTTTAAGTCTGTATGCCTCTGTTTCAGTCTGCTTGCCTCTGTTTCAGTCTGTTTGCCTCTGTTTCAGTCTGTTTGCCTCTGTTTCATTCTGTTTGCTTCTGTTTCACTCCTTTTGCCTCTGATTCACTCTTTATGCCTCTGTTTAACTCTGTTTAAGTCTGTTTGCCTCTGTTTGCTTCTGTTTAAAACTGTTTGCCTCTGTTTGCCTCTGCTTGCCTCTGTTTAAGTATGTTTGCCTCTGTTTAAGTCTGTTTGCCTCTGTTTGCCTCTGTTTAAGTCTGTTTGCCTCTGTTTCACTCTGTTTGCCTCTGTTTCACTCTGTTTGCCTCTGTTTCACTCTGTTTGCCACTGTTTCACTCTGTTTGCCTCTGTTCCACTCTGTTTGCATCCGTTTAAGTCTGCTTGCCTCTGCTTGCCTCTGTTTCACTCTGTTTGCCTGTGTTTCACTCTTTTTGCCTCTGTTTCACTCCGTTTGCCTCTGTTTAAGTCTGTTTGCCTCTGTTTGCCTCTGTTTGACACTGTTTATGTCTGTTTGCCTCTGTTTGCCTCTGTTTCGCACTTTTTGCCTCTGTTTGTCTCTGTTTAAGTCTGTTTGCCTCTGTTTAAGTCTCTTTGCCTCCGTTTAAGTCTGTTTGCCTCTGTTTCACTCTGTTTGCCTCTGGTTGCCTCTGTTTGCCTCTGTTTGCAACTGTTTCACTGCGTTTGCCTCTGTTTCACTCTGTTTGCCTCTGTATGCCTCTGTTTCAGTCTGTTTGCCTCTGTTTAACCTGTTTGCCTCTGTTAACCTCTGTTTGCCTCTGTTTGCCTCTGTTTGCCACTGTTTAAGTCTGTTTGCCTCTGTTAAAGTCTGTTTGCCTCTGTTCAAGTCTATTTGCCTCTGTTTAAGTCTGTTTGCCTCTGTTTCACTCTGTTTGACCCTGTTTAAGTCTGTTTGCCTCTGTTTAAGTCTGTTTGCATCTGTTTCACTCTGTTTGCCTCTGTTTCACTCTGTTTGCCTCTGTTTAATCCTGTTTGCCTCTGTTTGCCTCTGTTTGCCTCTGTTTAAGTCTGTTTGCCTCTGTTAAAGTCTGTTTGCCTCTGTTTAAGTCTGTTCGCCTCTGTTTAAGTCTGTTTGCCTCTGTTTCACTCTGTTTGACCCTGTTTAAGTCTGTTTGCCTCTGTTTCACTCTGTTTGCCTCTGCTTCACTCTGTTTGCCTCTGTTTCACTCTTTTTGCCTCTGTTTGCCTCTGCTTAAGTCTGTTTGCCTCTGTTTAATTCTGTATGCCTCTGTTTCAGTCTGCTTGCCTCTGTTTCAGTCTGTTTGCCTCTGTTTCAGTCTGTTTGCCTCTGTTTCATTCTGTTTGCTTCTGTTTCACTCCTTTTGCCTCTGATTCACTCTTTATACCTCTGTTTAACTCTGTTTAAGTCTGTTTGCCTCTGTTTGCTTCTGTTTAAAACTGTTTGCCTCTGTTTGCCTCTGCTTGCCTCTGTTTAAGTCTGTTTGCCTCTGTTTCACTCTGTTTGCCACTGTTTCACTCTGTTTGCCTCTGTTCCACTCTGTTTGCATCCGTTTAAGTCTGCTTGCCTCTGCTTGCCTCTGTTTCACTCTGTTTGCCTATGTTTCACTCTTTTTGCCTCTGTTTCACTCCGTTTGCCTCTGTTTAAGTCTGTTTGCCTCTGTTTGCCTCTGTTTGACACTGTTTATGTCTG
>JANJGN010003970.1:5000-10000 GCA_026770705.1 Isurus oxyrinchus
TTCGCTTGCCGAGCTGCTCAAAAGTCGAGGTGCAGAACGGCGAAATCATTAACCGGCAAGCGGATGCATGGCAGCGGGCAGGGAAGGGTCAAAACGGCCTGAAATACCGGAGCGGCGGGCCAAGATGGCTGCCGGGGGGCGTATTCAGCGGTCGCACGTGACGGGGCGGTGCCTGGAGGCCGAGCCGCGCAAGCGCGATTTAAAGCGAGCAAAGTCCGAGCAGGAGCGATATCGTTGGCCATTCAGCCGGTTCGAGCCTGGTGGCCGAGGCGGGGAGGGTGGAACCGGGGAAAGGCTGGGTGTTCGGTGTCCGCCCGGGTGGTCCGGAGTTTTATTCGGGTTAGGGTTAGCGGTTAGGCTTAGGGCTGGGGTTAGGGTTGGGGCGTTAGGGTTAGGGGAAGTGTCAGGGGTAGGGGTAGGGTTAGAGTTAGGGGCTTGGCTTGGTGTTCGTGTCGGGGAAGGGGACAAGGCTAGTTTATTGTTGGCTCGGGGTTCGGGTCAGGGTTAGCGGTTAGGCTTAGGGCTGGGGTTAGGTTTGCGGCAAATGGTTTACCGGTTAGCAGGCAGGGTAGCCGGCCATTATTCAGGGCTTTCGGCATGGTAGTAAAGGTGCGCTGAGCTGCAGAACACAGCCGCTGGTCCACGGGATATGTACAGCACAGGGGAACCTGTGAACCAGTTAGCAGACAAGGCAGCCGACCGGTAATTATAGCCTCCCGCCGGGTAATAGAGGCGCAGTCAGCTGCAGAACACACCAGCAGGTCCAAGGACTAAGTACAGAATGAGGACACGGGCAGCCGGTCAGCAGGCAGGGCTGCCGGCCGGTAATTACAGCCTCCCGCCCGGTCATAGGGGTGCAGTTAGCTGCAGAACACACCAGCAGGTCCAAGGACTAAGTACAGAATGAGGACACGGGCAGCCGGTCAGCAGGCAGGGATGCCGGCCTGCCATAGGGGTGCAGTTAGCTGCAGAACACACCAGCAGGTCCAAGGACTAAGGACAGAATGGGGACACGGGCAGCCGGTTAGCAGGCTGGGCTGCCGGCCGGTATTTACAGCCTCCCGCCCGGTCATAGGGGTGCAGTTAGCTGCAGAACACACCAGCAGGTCCACGGACTAAGTACCGAATGGGGACACGGGCAGCCGGTTAGCAGGCAAGGCTGCCGGCCGGTAATTATAGCCTCCCGCCCGGTCATAGGTGTGCAGTTAACTGCGGAACACACCAGCAGGTCCAGGGACTCAGTACCAAACGGGGAATCGGTTAAGCGGTTACCTGGCAGGGCAGCCGACCAGTAATCATAGCCTCCCGCCCGGTCGTAGGGGTGCAGTTAGCTGCAGAACACACCAGCAGGTCCAGGGAATGTGTGCAGGACGGGGAAATGCTTAACGGGTTAGCAGGCCGGGCAGCCGGCCGGTAGTTGGAGCCGCCCGCCCGGTCGTACGGGAGCCGTCATCAGCCGGCATCCCGAGCAGCTGAAAAGTCTAAGCGCAGAATGGGGACATGGTGAACCAGTCAGCCAGCGGGCAGGGAAGGGTCGAAACGGCCTAAAATACCGGGCCGGCGGGCCAAGATGGCTGCCGGGGGGCGTATTCAGGGCCCCCACGTGAGGGGCCGGGGCTGGGGGCCGAGCCGGGCAAGCGCGGTTGAGAAACAGCCGAGTCCGAGCAGGGGGAAATCATTAACCGGTGATCGGGTTCGACCCCCCCCGGTGGCCGAGGCGGGGAGGGTCGACCCGGGGAAAGGTTGGGTGTTCGGTGTCCCTCAGGGCGGTCCCGAGCGCGTCCTAAAATAATCCGGGCTCCTGGGCCCTTTTTTGAAAAAGAACCGGTCGGGGAGCGGGTGCAATCCGGAAGGCCTGGCGGGGCTTCGGTGCCTCTTCCTCGGTATGACTACCGGAGGGTCGTCGGCCTGAATGACGGTTGCATTTGCTGGCTGTGGAGGTTGGCGGGCTATCTGCAGAATAGGAGGAGGTGGCAAATCGAGAATGGGTCGACTTCGCCAAGTGCCTTCTCGAGCCTCCAGGTCTGCAGGGACCGACCCAGGCTGCCGCCAAACCGACCGGGAGGCCCCGCCGTCGGCCATTTTTGGTCATTTTCGGCATTTTTCGCCTCTTTCGGCCGGTCAAGAAAAGCGGCGGCCTGACACCCGGGCGTGCACGGGGAAGGCTCCCCCTCGCCGGGAGGACCGGAGTTTGCCCCGGAAACCTCCGGAAGCCGGCCGGGAAGGCGGCTTCGGCCCGATGCACCTCCGGCTGCGTCCGAAGGCCGGGGGAAGTGGCCCCTGGGCCCGTGTGAGGGAAATCCGTGCCAAGACGGAAGTCCAGGAGGTCGGATCCGAAGCTTCTGCCGGGCCCCCGGTGGAGGCATTCCCGCTAGGCGGGGCGAATCGGCCCGGCCACGGGGCGGGTTGCAATTGTTGGAGGGGGGCTGCCGGAGCTAGATAATGATTTCCCCTCGGTTCTCCCGATGGGGAAACGGCGAAAGGAGGTGTCGCGGGCTTTCGAGGCCTCCTCGGCGGCTGGACTACCGACCGACATCTCGGCTGCATTTGCTGGCTGGGGGGGTTGGCGGGGTATCTGCAGAATGGTAGGAGGTGGCAAGTCGAGAATCGGTCGACAGCTCCGAGTGCCGTCTCGAGCCTCCAGGTCCGCAGGGACCGATCCAGGCTGCCGCCTAACCGACCAGGAGGCCCCGCCGTCGGCCATTTTTGTCCATTTTCGGCATTTTTTACCGTCTTTCGGTCGGTCACGGAAAGCGGCGACCGGAAGCCCGGGCGTGCCCGGGGACGGCTCCCACTGGCCCCGGGGACCGGATTTGCCCCGGTCGGAGCCCCGGAAACGCACCCGAAGCCGGCCGGAGAAGGCGGCTAAGGGCAATGCACCTCGGATTGAATTTGCGCACCGGGGAAAGTGGCCTCGGGGCCCGCGAGGTGTGACGGTGTGCCTTCGGTAAGCTTCTGGAGAAATGGGTAACCAATGCACCTCGGACTGAATGTGCAGGACGTGCAACGGGGCCTCCGGGTCCGCGAGATATCGCAGGTTGGCCTCGGTAAGCCTCTGGAGAAATGGCTAACCAATGGGACAGTGGCCCTGAGAAATCATTAACCATTTGGACTTCGTCTCTGGCAGCGAGGCAAGTGTGGTGCAGAAATCATTAACCATTTGGACTTAGTCTCTGGCAGCGAGGCAAGTGTGGCGGAGAAATCATTAACCGTTTGGACTTAGTCTCTGGCAGAGAGGCAAGTGTGGTGCAGAAATCATTAACCATTTGGACTTAGTCTCTGGCAGCGAGGCAAGTGTGGTGCAGAAATCATTAACCATTTGGACTTAGTCTCTGGCAGCGAGGCAAGTGTGGCGGAGAAATCATTAACCGTTTGGACTTAGTCTCTGGCAGAGAGGCAAGTGTGGTGCAGAAATCATTAACCATTTGGACTTCGTCTCTGGCACAGAGGCAAGTGCAGTGGAGAAATCAGTAACCATTTGGACTTAGTCTCTGGCAGCGAGGCAAGTGTGGTGCAGAAATCATTAACCATTTGGACTTCGTCTCTGGCACAGAGGCAAGTGCAGTGGAGAAATCATTAACCATTTGGACTTCGTCTCTGGCAGAGAGGCAAGTGTGGTGCAGAAATCATTAACCATTTGGACTTCGTCTCTGGCACAGAGGCAAGTGCAGTGGAGAAATCAGTAACCATTTGGACTTAGTCGCTGGCAGCGAGGCAAGTGTGGCGGAGAAATCATTAACCGTTTGGACTTCGTCTCTGGCAGAGAGGCAAGTGTGGTGCAGAAATCATTAACCATTTGGACTTCGTCTCTGGCACAGAGGCAAGTGCAGTGGAGAAATCAGTAACCATTTGGACTTAGTCTCTGGCAGCGAGGCAAGTGTGGCGGAGAAATCATTAACCGTTTGGACTTCGTCTCTGGCAGAGAGGCAAGTGTGGCGGAGAAATCATTAACCGTTTGGACTTAGTCTCTGGCAGCGAGGCAAGTGTGGCGGAGAAATCATTAACCATTTGGACTTAGTCTGTGGCAGAGGCAAGTTTGGAAGAGAAATCAGTAACTAATAAATAAAATGCACCCCAGATTGCATTCGCCGGCCGTGGAAAGTGTCTCCTGGGCCCGGGAGAACAAAATCCGTGCTCAGACGGAAGCGTATGGCGTCGAATCCGAGGCTCTTGCCCGGCTCGCAGTGGGGGTATTCCCCCTGAGAGTAGCGAATCGGCCCGACGGCTGGGTCGGTTGCAATTTTTGGCATGGTACTCGTCCAGCTCATTAATGATTTCCCTTCGGTTCTCCCGAAGAGGAAACGGCAAAATGGCGCTTTGCGGGCTTTTGAGGCCTCCTGGACGGTAGGGCTACCGCCCCACCTCTCGGGTGCAATTGTTGGCCGGGGGGATTGGCGGGGTACCCGGAGAATTTCGGGGACACGATTTTCAGAACATTTTAAGGCAACGGTCACACTTTAAAAATGCCTAAAAAAGTGCGACTTTGAGGAAGGTCAACTATTTCAAATAGAACACCTTCCAATGACCTCTCGGAAGTCCAAAATGACGATGTAAGTGCAATTTATGCGGGCTTTCCGAGCTATGTTGTCGGTCTGAAAAATCGTCCGGGGCCCAGGCCGGTGGTAACCCTGGTTTCAATAATTTTGTGGCGACATGAACAGATGTATATATGTATATATATCCTAAACAGAAATATTCTCTTAAGTGTCACCTGGCGGTGTCCTTCATGATGAATAAAACACAAAGTCTGTTCATTAGTCCCCTTGGGTTGCCAAAGTGCGTGCCCAGAACCCTGTTGAACGCAGGCGACGCACGCCGGCTGCAGGCTTCCTTCCGTGCGAGCGCCAACCTGTTGCTTCCTTTGAACAAAAATAATCTGAAAGTTTCACCTGGTGGCTGGTGTGACTTAATGATGTAAAAAAGACAAAGTGTCACCCGGCGGTGCACTTTGAAAAGAACAGCAATTCTGTTCACAGGCATACATGGCAGGGTGCCTGAGA
>JANJGN010003970.1:22500-25000 GCA_026770705.1 Isurus oxyrinchus
TAATTACAGCCTCCCGCCCGGTCATAGGGGTGCAGTTAGCTGCAGAACACACCAGCAGGTCCAAGGACTAAGTACAGAATGAGGACACGGGCAGCCGGTCAGCAGGCAGGGATGCCGGCCTGCCATAGGGGTGCAGTTAGCTGCAGAACACACCAGCAGGTCCAAGGACTAAGGACAGAATGGGGACACGGGCAGCCGGTTAGCAGGCTGGGCTGCCGGCCGGTATTTACAGCCTCCCGCCCGGTCATAGGGGTGCAGTTAGCTGCAGAACACACCAGCAGGTCCACGGACTAAGTACCGAATGGGGACACGGGCAGCCGGTTAGCAGGCAAGGCTGCCGGCCGGTAATTATAGCCTCCCGCCCGGTCATAGGTGTGCAGTTAACTGCGGAACACACCAGCAGGTCCAGGGACTCAGTACCAAACGGGGAATCGGTTAAGCGGTTACCTGGCAGGGCAGCCGACCAGTAATCATAGCCTCCCGCCCGGTCGTAGGGGTGCAGTTAGCTGCAGAACACACCAGCAGGTCCAGGGAATGTGTGCAGGACGGGGAAATGCTTAACGGGTTAGCAGGCCGGGCAGCCGGCCGGTAGTTGGAGCCGCCCGCCCGGTCGTACGGGAGCCGTCATCAGCCGGCATCCCGAGCAGCTGAAAAGTCTAAGCGCAGAATGGGGACATGGTGAACCAGTCAGCCAGCGGGCAGGGAAGGGTCGAAACGGCCTAAAATACCGGGCCGGCGGGCCAAGATGGCTGCCGGGGGGCGTATTCAGGGCCCCCACGTGAGGGGCCGGGGCTGGGGGCCGAGCCGGGCAAGCGCGGTTGAGAAACAGCCGAGTCCGAGCAGGGGGAAATCATTAACCGGTGATCGGGTTCGACCCCCCCCGGTGGCCGAGGCGGGGAGGGTCGACCCGGGGAAAGGTTGGGTGTTCGGTGTCCCTCAGGGCGGTCCCGAGCGCGTCCTAAAATAATCCGGGCTCCTGGGCCCTTTTTTGAAAAAGAACCGGTCGGGGAGCGGGTGCAATCCGGAAGGCCTGGCGGGGCTTCGGTGCCTCTTCCTCGGTATGACTACCGGAGGGTCGTCGGCCTGAATGACGGTTGCATTTGCTGGCTGTGGAGGTTGGCGGGCTATCTGCAGAATAGGAGGAGGTGGCAAATCGAGAATGGGTCGACTTCGCCAAGTGCCTTCTCGAGCCTCCAGGTCTGCAGGGACCGACCCAGGCTGCCGCCAAACCGACCGGGAGGCCCCGCCGTCGGCCATTTTTGGTCATTTTCGGCATTTTTCGCCTCTTTCGGCCGGTCAAGAAAAGCGGCGGCCTGACACCCGGGCGTGCACGGGGAAGGCTCCCCCTCGCCGGGAGGACCGGAGTTTGCCCCGGAAACCTCCGGAAGCCGGCCGGGAAGGCGGCTTCGGCCCGATGCACCTCCGGCTGCGTCCGAAGGCCGGGGGAAGTGGCCCCTGGGCCCGTGTGAGGGAAATCCGTGCCAAGACGGAAGTCCAGGAGGTCGGATCCGAAGCTTCTGCCGGGCCCCCGGTGGAGGCATTCCCGCTAGGCGGGGCGAATCGGCCCGGCCACGGGGCGGGTTGCAATTGTTGGAGGGGGGCTGCCGGAGCTAGATAATGATTTCCCCTCGGTTCTCCCGATGGGGAAACGGCGAAAGGAGGTGTCGCGGGCTTTCGAGGCCTCCTCGGCGGCTGGACTACCGACCGACATCTCGGCTGCATTTGCTGGCTGGGGGGGTTGGCGGGGTATCTGCAGAATGGTAGGAGGTGGCAAGTCGAGAATCGGTCGACAGCTCCGAGTGCCGTCTCGAGCCTCCAGGTCCGCAGGGACCGATCCAGGCTGCCGCCTAACCGACCAGGAGGCCCCGCCGTCGGCCATTTTTGTCCATTTTCGGCATTTTTTACCGTCTTTCGGTCGGTCACGGAAAGCGGCGACCGGAAGCCCGGGCGTGCCCGGGGACGGCTCCCACTGGCCCCGGGGACCGGATTTGCCCCGGTCGGAGCCCCGGAAACGCACCCGAAGCCGGCCGGAGAAGGCGGCTAAGGGCAATGCACCTCGGATTGAATTTGCGCACCGGGGAAAGTGGCCTCGGGGCCCGCGAGGTGTGACGGTGTGCCTTCGGTAAGCTTCTGGAGAAATGGGTAACCAATGCACCTCGGACTGAATGTGCAGGACGTGCAACGGGGCCTCCGGGTCCGCGAGATATCGCAGGTTGGCCTCGGTAAGCCTCTGGAGAAATGGCTAACCAATGGGACAGTGGCCCTGAGAAATCATTAACCATTTGGACTTCGTCTCTGGCAGCGAGGCAAGTGTGGTGCAGAAATCATTAACCATTTGGACTTAGTCTCTGGCAGCGAGGCAAGTGTGGCGGAGAAATCATTAACCGTTTGGACTTAGTCTCTGGCAGAGAGGCAAGTGTGGTGCAGAAATCATTAACCATTTGGACTTAGTCTCTGGCAGCGAGGCAAGTGTGGTGCAGAAATCATTAACCATTTGGAC
>JANJGN010003971.1:0-38244 GCA_026770705.1 Isurus oxyrinchus
TGTTGGTGTTTTTCAAAGTTGAAGTTGTTGTTGAATTTGTTGGTGTTTTTCAATGTTGAGTTTGTTGCTGTTTTTCAATGTTGAGGTTGTTGTTGAATTTGTTGGTGTTTTTCAATGTTGAGATTGTTGTTGTTTTTCAATGTTGAGGTTGTTTTTGAATTTGTTGCTGTTTTTAAATGTTGAGGTTGTTGTTGAATTTGTTGGTGTTTTTCAATGTTGAGGTTGCTGTTGTTTTTCAATGTTGAGGTTGTTGTTGAATTTGTTGGTGTTTTTCAATGTTTAGGTTGTTGTTGTTTTTCAATGTTGAGGTTGTTGTTAAATTTGTTGGTGTTTTTCAATTTCGAGGTTCTTGGTGAATTTGTTGGTGTTTTTCAATGTTGAAGTTGTGGTTGAATTTGTTGGTGTTTTTCAATGTTGAGGCTGTTGTTGTTTTTCAATGTTGAGGTTGTTGTTGAATTTGTTGGTGTTTTTCAATGTTGAGGTTGTTGTTGTTTTTCAATGCTGAGGTAGTTGTTGAATTTGTTGATGTTTTTCAATGTTGAGGTTGTTGTTGAATTTGTTGGTGTTTTTCAATGTTGAGGTTGTTGTTGTTTTTCAATGTTGAGGTTGTTGTTGAATTTGTTGGTGTTTTTCAATGTTGAGGTTGTTGTTGTTTTTCAATGTTGAGGTTGTTGTTGAATTTGTTGGTGTTTTTTCAATGTTGAGGCTGTTGTTCTTTTTGAATGTTGGGGTTGTTGTTGAATTTGTTGGTGTTTTTCAATTTCGAGGTTGTTGTTGAATTTGTTGGTGTTTTTCAATGTTGAAGTTGTTGTTGAATTTGTTGGTGTTTTTCAATGTTGAGGTTGTTGTTGTTTTTCAATGTTGAGGTTGTTGTTGAATTTGTTGGTGTTTTTCAATGTTGAGGTTGTTGTTGTTTTTCAATGCTGAGGTTGTTGTTGAATTTGTTGTTGTTTTTCAATGTTGAGGTTGTTGTTGAAATTGTTGGTGTTTTTCAATGTTGAGGTTGTTGTTGTTTTTCAATGTTGATGTTGTTGTTGAATTTGTTGGTGTTTTTCAATGTTGAGGTTGTTGTTGTTTTTCAATGTTGAGGTTGTTGTTGAATTTGTTGGTGTTTTTCAATGTTGAGGTTGTTGTTGAATTTGTTGGTGTTTTTCAATGTTGAGGTTGTTGTTGAATTTGTTGGTGTTTTTCCATGATGAGGTTGTTGTTGTTTTTCAAAGCTGAGGTTGTTGTTGAATTTGTTGGTGGTTGGTGTTTTTCAATGTCGGGGTTTTTGTGAATTTGTTGGTGTTTTTCAATGTTGAATTTTTTGTTGAATTTGTTGGTGTTTTTCAATGTTGAGGTTGTTGTTTTTTCAATGTTGAGGTTGTTGTTGAATTTGTTGGTGTTTTTCAATGTTGAGGTTGTTGTTGTTTTTCAATGTGAGGTTGTTGTTGAATTTGTTGGTGTTTTTCAATGTTGAGGTTGTTGTTGAATTTGTTGGTGTGTTTCAATGTTGAGGTTGTTGTTGTTTTTCAATGTTGAGGTTGTTGTTGAGTTGTTGGTGTTTTTCAATGTTGAGGTTGTTGTTGAATTTGTTGGTGTTTTTCAATGTGAGGTTGTTGTTGAATTTGTGGTGTTTTTCAATGTTGAGGTTGTTGTTGTTTTCAAATGTTGGGGTTGTTGTTGAATTTGTTGGTGTTTTTCAATTTGAGGATGTTGTTGTTTTTCAATGTTGAGGTTGTGTTGAATTTGTTGGTGTTTTTCCATGATGAGGTTGTTGTTGTTTTTCAAAGTTGAGGTTGTTGTTGAATTGTTGGTGTTTTTCAATGTCGGGGTTGTTGTTGAATTTGTTGGTGTTTTTCAATGTTGAATTTTTTGTTGAATTTGTTGGTGTTTTTCATGTTGAGGTTGTTGTTTTTCAATGTTGAGGTTGTTGTTGAATTTTGTTGGCGTTTTTAAATGTTGAGGTTGTTGTTGAAATTTGTTGGTGTTTTCAATGTTGAGGTTTTTGTTGAATTTGTTGGTGTTTTTCAATGTTGAGGTTGTTGTTGTCTTTCAATGTTGAGGTTGTTGTTGAATTGATGGTGTTTTTCCAATGTCGAGGTTGTTGCTGAATTTGTTGGTGTTTTTCAATGTTGAAGTTGTTGTTGAATTTGTTGATGTTTTCAATGTTGAGATTGTTGTTGTTTTTCAATGTTGAGGTTGTTTTTGAATTGTTGCTGTTTTTAAATGTTGAGGTTGTTGTTGAATTTGTTGGTGTTTTTCAATGTTGAGGTTGTTGTTGTTTTTCAATGTTGAGGTTGTTGTTGAATTTGTTGGTGTTTTTCAATTTCGAGGTTGTTGGTGAATTTGTTGGTGTTTTTCAATGTTGAAGTTGTTGTTGAATTTGTTGGTGTTTTTCAATGTTGAGGTTGTTGTTGTTTTTCAATGTTGAGGTTGTTGTTGAATTTATTGGTGTTTTTCAATGTTGAGGTTGTTGTTGTTTTTCAATGCTGAGGTAGTTGTTGAATTTGTTGGTGTTTTTCAATGTTGAGGTTGTTCTTGAATTTGTTGGTATTTTTCAATGTTGAGGCTGTTGAGTTTGTTGTTGTTTTTCAATGTTGAGGTTGTTGTTGAATTTGTTGGTGTTTTTCAATGTTGAGGTTGTTGTTGAATTTGTTGGTGTTTCTCAATGTTGAGGTTGTTGTTGTTTTTCAATGCTGAGGTAGTTGTTGAATTTGTTGGTGTTTTTCAATGTTGAGGTTGTTCTTGAATTTGTTGGTATTTTTCAATGTTGAGGCTGTTGAGTTTGTTGTTGTTTTTCAATGTTGAGGTTGTTGTTGAATTTGTTGGTGTTTTTCAATGTTGAGGTTGTTGTTGAATTTGTTGGTGTTTCTCAATGTTGAGGTTGTTGTTGTTTTTAAATGTTGAGGTTGTTGTTGAATTTGTTGGAGTTTTTTCAATTTTGAGGTTGTTGCTGTTTTTCAATGTTGAGGTTGTTGTTGAATTTGATGGTGTTTTTCAATGTCGAGGTTGTTGTTGAATTTGTTGGTGTTTTTCAATGTTGAAGTTGTTGTTGAATTTGTTGGTGTTTTTCAATTTCGAGGTTGTTGTTGAATTTGTTGGTGTTTTTCAATGTTGAGGTTGTTGTTGTTTTTCAAAGCTGAGGTTGTTGTTGAATTTGTTGGTGTTTTTCAATGTTGAGGTTGTTGTTGAATTTGTTGGTGTTTTTCAATGTTGAGGTTGTTGTTGTTTTACAATGTTGAGGTTGTTGTTGAATTTGTTGGTGTTTTTCAATGTTGAGTTTGTTGTTGCTTTTCAATGTTGAAGTTGTTGTTGAATTTGTTGGTGTTTTTCAATGTTGAGGTTGTTGTTGTTTTTCAATGTTGAGGTTGTTGTTGAATTTGTTGGTGTTTTTCAATGTTGAGGATGTTGTTTTTCAATGTTGAGGTTGTTGTTGAATTTGTTGGTGTTTTTCAATGTTGAGGTTGTTGTTGAATTTGTTGGTGTTTTTCAATGTTGAGGTTGTTGTTGTTTTTCAATGTTGAGGTTGTTGTTGAGTTTGTTGGTGTTTTTCAATGTTGAGGTTGTTGTTGAATTTGTTGGTGTTTTTCAATGTTGAGGTTGTTGTTGAATTTGTTGGTGTTTTTCAGTGTTGTGGTTGTTGTTGTTTTTAAATGTTGGGGTTGTTGTTGAATTTGTTGGTGTTTTTCAATTTTGAGGATGTTGTTGTTTTTCAATGTTGAGGTTGTTGTTGAATTTGTTGGTGTTTTTCCATGATGAGGTTGTTGTTGTTTTTCAAAGTTGAGGTTGTTGTTGAATTTGTTGGTGTTTTTCAATGTCGGGGTTGTTGTTGAATTTGTTGGTGTTTTTGAATGTTGAATTTTTTGTTGAATTTGTTGGTGTTTTTCAATGTTGAGGTTGTTGTTTTTCAATGCTGAGGTTGTTGTTGAATTTGTTGGTGTTTTTCAATGTTGAGGTTGTGTTGAATTTGTTGGTGTTTTTCAATGTTGAGTTTGTTGTTGTTTTTCAATGTTGAGGTTGTTGTTGAATTTGTTGGTGTTTTTCAATGTGAGGTTGTTGTTGTTTTTCAATGTTGAGGTTGTTGTTGAATTTGTTGGTGTTTTTCAATGTTGAGGTTGTTGTTGAATTTGTTGGTGTTTTTCAATGTTGAGGTTGTTGTTGTTTTCAAATGTTGGGGTTGTTGTTGAATTTGTTGGTGTTTTTCAATTTTGAGGATGTTGTTGTTTTTCAATGTTGAGGTTGTTGTTGAATTTGTTGGTGTTTTTCCATGATGAGGTTGTTGTTGTTTTTCAAAGTTGAGGTTGTTGTTGAATTTGTTGGTGTTTTTCAATGTCGGGGTTGTTGTTGAATTTGTTGGTGTTTTTCAATGTTGAATTTTTTGTTGAATTTGTTGGTGTTTTTCAATGTTGAGGTTGTTGTTTTTCAATGTTGAGGTTGTTGTTGAATTTGTTGGCGTTTTTAAATGTTGAGGTTGTTGTTGAATTTGTTGGTGTTTTCAATGTTGAGGTTTTTGTTGAATTTGTTGGTGTTTTTCAATGTTGAGGTTGTTGTTGTCTTTCAATGTTGAGGTTGTTGTTGAATTTGATGGTGTTTTTCAATGTCGAGGTTGTTGCTGAATTTGTTGGTGTTTTTCAATGTTGAAGTTGTTGTTGAATTTGTTGGTGTTTTTCAATGTTGAGATTGTTGTTGTTTTTCAATGTTGAGGTTGTTTTTGAATTTGTTGCTGTTTTTAAATGTTGAGGTTGTTGTTGAATTTGTTGGTGTTTTTCAATGTTGAGGTTGTTGTTGTTTTTCAATGTTGAGGTTGTTGTTGAATTTGTTGGTGTTTTTCAATTTCGAGGTTGTTGGTGAATTTGTTGGTGTTTTTCAATGTTGAAGTTGTTGTTGAATTTGTTGGTGTTTTTCAATGTTGAGGTTGTTGTTGTTTTTCAATGTTGAGGTTGTTGTTGAATTTATTGGTGTTTTTCAATCTTGAGGTTGTTGTTGTTTTTCAATGCTGAGGTAGTTGTTGAATTTGTTGGTGTTTTTCAATGTTGAGGTTGTTCTTGAATTTGTTGGTATTTTTCAATGTTGAGGCTGTTGAGTTTGTTGTTGTTTTTCAATGTTGAGGTTGTTGTTGAATTTGTTGGTGTTTTTCAATGTTGAGGTTGTTGTTGAATTTGTTGGTGTTTCTCAATGTTGAGGTTGTTGTTGTTTTTCAATGCTGAGGTAGTTGTTGAATTTGTTGGTGTTTTTCAATGTTGAGGTTGTTCTTGAATTTGTTGGTATTTTTCAATGTTGAGGCTGTTGAGTTTGTTGTTGTTTTTCAATGTTGAGGTTGTTGTTGAATTTGTTGGTGTTTTTCAATGTTGAGGTTGTTGTTGAATTTGTTGGTGTTTCTCAATGTTGAGGTTGTTGTTGTTTTTAAATGTTGAGGTTGTTGTTGAATTTGTTGGAGTTTTTTCAATTTTGAGGTTGTTGCTGTTTTTCAATGTTGAGGTTGTTGTTGAATTTGATGGTGTTTTTCAATGTCGAGGTTGTTGTTGAATTTGTTGGTGTTTTTCAATGTTGAGGTTGTTGTTGTTTTTCAATGTTGAGGTTGTTGTTGAATTTGTTGGTGTTTTTCAATGTTGAGGTTGTTGTTGTTTTTCAATGTTGAGGTTGTTGTTGAATTTGTTGGTGTTTTTCAATGTTGAGGCTGTTGTTCTTTTTGAATGTTGGGGTTGTTGTTGAATTTGTTGGTGTTTTTCAATTTCGAGGTTGTTGTTGAATTTGTTGGTGTTTTTCAATGTTGAAGTTGTTGTTGAATTTGTTGGTGTTTTTCGATGTTGAGGTTGTTGTTGTTTTTCAATGTTGAGGTTGTTGTTGAATTTGTTGGTGTTTTTCAATGTTGAGGTTGTTGTTGTTTTTCAATGCTGAGGTTGTTGTTGAATTTGTTGTTGTTTTTCAATGTTGAGGTTGTTGTTGAAATTGTTGGTGTTTTTCAATGTTGAGGTTGTTGTTGTTTTTCAATGTTGATGTTGTTGTTGAATTTGTTGGTGTTTTTCAATGTTGAGGTTGTTGTTGTTTTTCAATGTTGAGGTTGTTGTTGAATTTGTTGGTGTTTTTCAATGTTGAGGTTGTTGTTGAATTTGTTGGTGTTTTTCAATGTTGAGGTTGTTGTTGAATTTGTTGGTGTTTTTCCATGATGAGGTTGTTGTTGTTTTTCAAAGCTGAGGTTGTTGTTGAATTTGTTGGTGTTTTTCAATGTCGGGGTTTTTGTGAATTTGTTGGTGTTTTTCAATGTTGAATTTTTTGTTGAATTTGTTGGTGTTTTTCAATGTTGAGGTTGTTGTTTTTCAATGTTGAGGTTGTTGTTGAATTTGTTGGTGTTTTTCAATGTTGAGGTTGTTGTTGTTTTTCAATGTTGAGGTTGTTGTTGAATTTGTTGGTGTTTTTCAATGTTGAGGTTGTTGTTGAATTTGTTGGTGTTTTTCAATGTTGAGGTTGTTGTTGTTTTTCAATGTTGAGGTTGTTGTTGAGTTTGTTGGTGTTTTTCAATGTTGAGGTTGTTGTTGAATTTGTTGGTGTTTTTCAATGTTGAGGTTGTTGTTGAATTTGTTGGTGTTTTTCAATGTTGAGGTTGTTGTTGTTTTCAAATGTTGGGGTTGTTGTTGAATTTGTTGGTGTTTTTCAATTTTGAGGATGTTGTTGTTTTTCAATGTTGAGGTTGTTGTTGAATTTGTTGGTGTTTTTCCATGATGAGGTTGTTGTTGTTTTTCAAAGTTGAGGTTGTTGTTGAATTTGTTGGTGTTTTTCAATGTCGGGGTTGTTGTTGAATTTGTTGGTGTTTTTCAATGTTGAATTTTTTGTTGAATTTGTTGGTGTTTTTCAATGTTGAGGTTGTTGTTTTTCAATGTTGAGGTTGTTGTTGAATTTGTTGGCGTTTTTAAATGTTGAGGTTGTTGTTGAATTTGTTGGTGTTTTCAATGTTGAGGTTTTTGTTGAATTTGTTGGTGTTTTTCAATGTTGAGGTTGTTGTTGTCTTTCAATGTTGAGGTTGTTGTTGAATTTGATGGTGTTTTTCAATGTCGAGGTTGTTGCTGAATTTGTTGGTGTTTTTCAATGTTGAAGTTGTTGTTGAATTTGTTGATGTTTTTCAATGTTGAGATTGTTGTTGTTTTTCAATGTTGAGGTTGTTTTTGAATTTGTTGCTGTTTTTAAATGTTGAGGTTGTTGTTGAATTTGTTGGTGTTTTTCAATGTTGAGGTTGTTGTTGTTTTTCAATGTTGAGGTTGTTGTTGAATTTGTTGGTGTTTTTCAATTTCGAGGTTGTTGGTGAATTTGTTGGTGTTTTTCAATGTTGAAGTTGTTGTTGAATTTGTTGGTGTTTTTCAATGTTGAGGTTGTTGTTGTTTTTCAATGTTGAGGTTGTTGTTGAATTTATTGGTGTTTTTCAATGTTGAGGTTGTTGTTGTTTTTCAATGCTGAGGTAGTTGTTGAATTTGTTGGTGTTTTTCAATGTTGAGGTTGTTCTTGAATTTGTTGGTATTTTTCAATGTTGAGGCTGTTGAGTTTGTTGTTGTTTTTCAATGTTGAGGTTGTTGTTGAATTTGTTGGTGTTTTTCAATGTTGAGGTTGTTGTTGAATTTGTTGGTGTTTCTCAATGTTGAGGTTGTTGTTGTTTTTCAATGCTGAGGTAGTTGTTGAATTTGTTGGTGTTTTTCAATGTTGAGGTTGTTCTTGAATTTGTTGGTATTTTTCAATGTTGAGGCTGTTGAGTTTGTTGTTGTTTTTCAATGTTGAGGTTGTTGTTGAATTTGTTGGTGTTTTTCAATGTTGAGGTTGTTGTTGAATTTGTTGGTGTTTCTCAATGTTGAGGTTGTTGTTGTTTTTAAATGTTGAGGTTGTTGTTGAATTTGTTGGAGTTTTTTCAATTTTGAGGTTGTTGCTGTTTTTCAATGTTGAGGTTGTTGTTGAATTTGATGGTGTTTTTCAATGTCGAGGTTGTTGTTGAATTTGTTGGTGTTTTTCAATGTTGAAGTTGTTGTTGAATTTGTTGGTGTTTTTCAATTTCGAGGTTGTTGTTGAATTTGTTGGTGTTTTTCAATGTTGAGGTTGTTGTTGTTTTTCAAAGCTGAGGTTGTTGTTGAATTTGTTGGTGTTTTTCAATGTTGAGGTTGTTGTTGAATTTGTTGGTGTTTTTCAATGTTGAGGTTGTTGTTGTTTTACAATGTTGAGGTTGTTGTTGAATTTGTTGGTGTTTTTCAATGTTGAGTTTGTTGTTGCTTTTCAATGTTGAAGTTGTTGTTGAATTTGTTGGTGTTTTTCAATGTTGAGGTTGTTGTTGTTTTTCAATGTTGAGGTTGTTGTTGAATTTGTTGGTGTTTTTCAATGTTGAGGATGTTGTTTTTCAATGTTGAGGTTGTTGTTGAATTTGTTGGTGTTTTTCAATGTTGAGGTTGTTGTTGAATTTGTTGGTGTTTTTCAATGTTGAGGTTGTTGTTGTTTTTCAATGTTGAGGTTGTTGTTGAGTTTGTTGGTGTTTTTCAATGTTGAGGTTGTTGTTGAATTTGTTGGTGTTTTTCAATGTTGAGGTTGTTGTTGAATTTGTTGGTGTTTTTCAATGTTGAGGTTGTTGTTGTTTTCAAATGTTGGGGTTGTTGTTGAATTTGTTGGTGTTTTTCAATTTTGAGGATGTTGTTGTTTTTCAATGTTGAGGTTGTTGTTGAATTTGTTGGTGTTTTTCCATGATGAGGTTGTTGTTGTTTTTCAAAGTTGAGGTTGTTGTTGAATTTGTTGGTGTTTTTCAATGTCGGGGTTGTTGTTGAATTTGTTGGTGTTTTTCAATGTTGAATTTTTTGTTGAATTTGTTGGTGTTTTTCAATGTTGAGGTTGTTGTTTTTCAATGTTGAGGTTGTTGTTGAATTTGTTGGCGTTTTTAAATGTTGAGGTTGTTGTTGAATTTGTTGGTGTTTTCAATGTTGAGGTTTTTGTTGAATTTGTTGGTGTTTTTCAATGTTGAGGTTGTTGTTGTCTTTCAATGTTGAGGTTGTTGTTGAATTTGATGGTGTTTTTCAATGTCGAGGTTGTTGCTGAATTTGTTGGTGTTTTTCAATGTTGAAGTTGTTGTTGAATTTGTTGATGTTTTTCAATGTTGAGATTGTTGTTGTTTTTCAATGTTGAGGTTGTTTTTGAATTTGTTGCTGTTTTTAAATGTTGAGGTTGTTGTTGAATTTGTTGGTGTTTTTCAATGTTGAGGTTGTTGTTGTTTTTCAATGTTGAGGTTGTTGTTGAATTTGTTGGTGTTTTTCAATTTCGAGGTTGTTGGTGAATTTGTTGGTGTTTTTCAATGTTGAAGTTGTTGTTGAATTTGTTGGTGTTTTTCAATGTTGAGGTTGTTGTTGTTTTTCAATGTTGAGGTTGTTGTTGAATTTATTGGTGTTTTTCAATGTTGAGGTTGTTGTTGTTTTTCAATGCTGAGGTAGTTGTTGAATTTGTTGGTGTTTTTCAATGTTGAGGTTGTTCTTGAATTTGTTGGTATTTTTCAATGTTGAGGCTGTTGAGTTTGTTGTTGTTTTTCAATGTTGAGGTTGTTGTTGAATTTGTTGGTGTTTTTCAATGTTGAGGTTGTTGTTGAATTTGTTGGTGTTTCTCAATGTTGAGGTTGTTGTTGTTTTTCAATGCTGAGGTAGTTGTTGAATTTGTTGGTGTTTTTCAATGTTGAGGTTGTTCTTGAATTTGTTGGTATTTTTCAATGTTGAGGCTGTTGAGTTTGTTGTTGTTTTTCAATGTTGAGGTTGTTGTTGAATTTGTTGGTGTTTTTCAATGTTGAGGTTGTTGTTGAATTTGTTGGTGTTTCTCAATGTTGAGGTTGTTGTTGTTTTTAAATGTTGAGGTTGTTGTTGAATTTGTTGGAGTTTTTTCAATTTTGAGGTTGTTGCTGTTTTTCAATGTTGAGGTTGTTGTTGAATTTGATGGTGTTTTTCAATGTCGAGGTTGTTGTTGAATTTGTTGGTGTTTTTCAATGTTGAAGTTGTTGTTGAATTTGTTGGTGTTTTTCAATTTCGAGGTTGTTGTTGAATTTGTTGGTGTTTTTCAATGTTGAGGTTGTTGTTGTTTTTCAAAGCTGAGGTTGTTGTTGAATTTGTTGGTGTTTTTCAATGTTGAGGTTGTTGTTGAATTTGTTGGTGTTTTTCAATGTTGAGGTTGTTGTTGTTTTACAATGTTGAGGTTGTTGTTGAATTTGTTGGTGTTTTTCAATGTTGAGTTTGTTGTTGCTTTTCAATGTTGAAGTTGTTGTTGAATTTGTTGGTGTTTTTCAATGTTGAGGTTGTTGTTGTTTTTCAATGTTGAGGTTGTTGTTGAATTTGTTGGTGTTTTTCAATGTTGAGGATGTTGTTTTTCAATGTTGAGGTTGTTGTTGAATTTGTTGGTGTTTTTCAATGTTGAGGTTGTTGTTGAATTTGTTGGTGTTTTTCAATGTTGAGGTTGTTGTTGTTTTTCAATGTTGAGGTTGTTGTTGAGTTTGTTGGTGTTTTTCAATGTTGAGGTTGTTGTTGAATTTGTTGGTGTTTTTCAATGTTGAGGTTGTTGTTGAATTTGTTGGTGTTTTTCAGTGTTGAGGTTGTTGTTGTTTTTAAATGTTGGGGTTGTTGTTGAATTTGTTGGTGTTTTTCAATTTTGAGGATGTTGTTGTTTTTCAATGTTGAGGTTGTTGTTGAATTTGTTGGTGTTTTTCCATGATGAGGTTGTTGTTGTTTTTCAAAGTTGAGGTTGTTGTTGAATTTGTTGGTGTTTTTCAATGTCGGGGTTGTTGTTGAATTTGTTGGTGTTTTTGAATGTTGAATTTGTTGTTGAATTTGTTGGTGTTTTTCAATGTTGAGGTTGTTGTTTTTCAATGCTGAGGTTGTTGTTGAATTTGTTGGTGTTTTTCAATGTTGAGGTTGTGTTGAATTTGTTGGTGTTTTTCAATGTTGAGTTTGTTGTTGTTTTTCAATGTTGAGGTTGTTGTTGAATTTGTTGGTGTTTTTCAATGTTGAGGTTGTTGTTGTTTTTCAATGTTGAGGTTGTTGTTGAATTTGTTGGTGTTTTTCAATGTTGAGGTTGTTGTTGAATTTGTTGGTGTTTTTCAATGTTGAGGTTGTTGTTGTTTTTCAATGTTGAGGTTGTTGTTGAGTTTGTTGGTGTTTTTCAATGTTGAGGTTGTTGTTGAATTTGTTGGTGTTTTTCAATGTTGAGGTTGTTGTTGAATTTGTTGGTGTTTTTCAATGTTGAGGTTGTTGTTGTTTTCAAATGTTGGGGTTGTTGTTGAATTTGTTGGTGTTTTTCAATTTTGAGGATGTTGTTGTTTTTCAATGTTGAGGTTGTTGTTGAATTTGTTGGTGTTTTTCCATGATGAGGTTGTTGTTGTTTTTCAAAGTTGAGGTTGTTGTTGAATTTGTTGGTGTTTTTCAATGTCGGGGTTGTTGCTGAATTTGTTGGTGTTTTTCAATGTTGAAGTTGTTGTTGAATTTGTTGGTGTTTTTCAATGTTGAGGTTGTTGTTGTCTTTCAATGTTGAGGTTGTTGTTGAATTTGATGGTGTTTTTCAATGTCGAGGTTGTTGCTGAATTTGTTGGTGTTTTTCAATGTTGAAGTTGTTGTTGAATTTGTTGGTGTTTTTCAATGTTGAGATTGTTGTTGTTTTTCAATGTTGAGGTTGTTTTTGAATTTGTTGCTGTTTTTAAATGTTGAGGTTGTTGTTGAATTTGTTGGTGTTTTTCAATGTTGAGGTTGTTGTTGTTTTTCAATGTTGAGGTTGTTGTTGAATTTGTTGGTGTTTTTCAATTTCGAGGTTGTTGGTGAATTTGTTGGTGTTTTTCAATGTTGAAGTTGTTGTTCAATTTGTTGATGTTTTTCAATGTTGAGGTTGTTGTTGTTTTTCAATGTTGAGGTTGTTGTTGAATTTATTGGTGTTTTTCAATGTTGAGGTTGTTGTTGTTTTTCAATGCTGAGGTAGTTGTTGAATTTGTTGGTGTTTTTCAATGTTGAGGTTGTTCTTGAATTTGTTGGTATTTTTCAATGTTGAGGCTGTTGAGTTTGTTGTTGTTTTTCAATGTTGAGGTTGTTGTTGAATTTGTTGGTGTTTTTCAATGTTGAGGTTGTTGTTGAATTTGTTGGTGTTTCTCAATGTTGAGGTTGTTGTTGTTTTTCAATGCTGAGGTAGTTGTTGAATTTGTTGGTGTTTTTCAATGTTGAGGTTGTTCTTGAATTTGTTGGTCTTTTTCAATGTTGAGGCTGTTGAGTTTGTTGTTGTTTTTCAATGTTGAGGTTGTTGTTGAATTTGTTGGTGTTTTTCAATGTTGAGGTTGTTGTTGAATTTGTTGGTGTTTCTCAATGTTGAGGTTGTTGTTGTTTTTAAATGTTGAGGTTGTTGTTGAATTTGTTGGAGTTTTTTCAATTTTGAGGTTGTTGCTGTTTTTCAATGTTGAGGTTGTTGTTGAATTTGATGGTGTTTTTCAATGTCGAGGTTGTTGTTGAATTTGTTGGTGTTTTTCAATGTTGAAGTTGTTGTTGAATTTGTTGGTGTTTTTCAATTTCGAGGTTGTTGTTGAATTTGTTGGTGTTTTTCAATGTTGAGGTTGTTGTTGTTTTTCAAAGCTGAGGTTGTTGTTGAATTTGTTGGTGTTTTTCAATGTTGAGGTTGTTGTTGAATTTGTTGGTGTTTTTCAATGTTGAGGTTGTTGTTGTTTTACAATGTTGAGGTTGTTGTTGAATTTGTTGGTGTTTTTCAATGTTGAGTTTGTTGTTGCTTTTCAATGTTGAGGTTGTTGTTGAATTTGTTGGTGTTTTTCAATGTTGAGGTTGTTGTTGTTTTTCAATGTTGAGGTTGTTGTTGAATTTGTTGGTGTTTTTCAATGTTGAGGTTGTTGTTTTTCAATGTTGAGGTTGTTGTTGAATTTGTTGGTGTTTTTCAATGTTGAGGTTGTTGTTGAATTTGTTGGTGTTTTTCAATGTTGAGGTTGTTGTTGTTTTTCAATGTTGAGGTTGTTGTTGAGTTTGTTGGTGTTTTTCAATGTTGAGGTTGTTGTTGAATTTGTTGGTGTTTTTCAATGTTGAGGTTGTTGTTGAATTTGTTGGTGTTTTTCAGTGTTGAGGTTGTTGTTGTTTTTAAATGTTGGGGTTGTTGTTGAATTTGTTGGTGTTTTTCAATTTTGAGGATGTTGTTGTTTTTCAATGTTGAGGTTGTTGTTGAATTTGTTGGTGTTTTTCCATGATGAGGTTGTTGTTGTTTTTCAAAGTTGAGGTTGTTGTTGAATTTGTTGGTGTTTTTCAATGTCGGGGTTGTTGTTGAATTTGTTGGTGTTTTTCAATGTTGAATTTTTTGTTGAATTTGTTGGTGTTTTTCAATGTTGAGGTTGTTGTTTTTCAATGTTGAGGTTGTTGTTGAATTTGTTGGCGTTCTTAAATGTTGAGGTTGTTGTTGAATTTGTTGGTGTTTTCAAAGTTGAGGTTTTTGTTGAATTTGTTGGTGTTTTTCAATGTTGAGGTTGTTGTTGTTTTTCAATGTTGAGGTTGTTGTTGAATTTGATGGTGTTTTTCAATGTCGAGGTTGTTTCTGAATTTTTTGGTGTTATTCAGTGTTGAAGTTGTTGTTGAATTTGTTGGTGTTTTTCAATGTTGAGATTGTTGTTGTTTTTCAATGTTGAGGTTGTTGTTGAATTTGTTGCTGTTTTTAAATGTTGAGGTTGTTGTTGAATTTGTTGGTGTTTTTCAATGTTGAGGTTGTTGTTGTTTTTCAATGTTGAGGTTGTTGTTGAGTTTGTTGGTGTTTTTCAATGTTGAGGTTGTTGTTGAATTGTTGGTGTTTTTCAATTTCGAGGTTGTTGGTGAATTTGTTGGTGTTTTTCAATGTTGAAGTTGTTGTTGAATTTGTTGGTGTTTTTCAGTGTTGAGGTTGTTGTTGTTTTTCAATGTTGAGGTTGTTGTTGTTTTTCAATGCTGAGGTAGTTGTTGAATTTGTTGGTGTTTTTCAATGTTGAGGTTGTTCTTGAATTTGTTCGTGTTTTTCAATGTTGAGGCTGTTGAGTTTGTTGTTGTTTTTCAATGTTGAGGTTGTTGTTGAATTTGTTGGTGTTTTTCAATGTTGAGGTTGTTGTTGAATTTGTTGGTGTTTCTCAATGTTGAGGTTGTTGTTGTTTTTAAATGTTGGGGTTGTTGTTGAATTTGTTGGTGTTTTTTCAATTTTGAGGTTGTTGGTGTTTTTCAATGTTGAGGTTGTTGTTGAATTTGTTGGTGTTTTTCCATGATGAGGTTGTTGTTGTTTTTCAAAGTTGAGGTTGTTGTTGAATTTGTTGGTGTTTTTCAATGTCGGGGTTGTTGTTGAATTTGTTGGTGTTTTTGAATGTTGAATTTGTTGTTGAATTTGTTGGTGTTTTTCAATGTTGAGGTTGTTGTTTTTCAATGCTGAGGTTGTTGTTGAATTTGTTGGTGTTTTTCAATGTTGAGGTTGTGTTGAATTTGTTGGTGTTTTTCAATGTTGAGTTTGTTGTTGTTTTTCAATGTTGAGGTTGTTGTTGAATTTGTTGGTGTTTTTCAATGTTGAGGTTGTTGTTGTTTTTCAATGTTGAGGTTGTTGTTGAATTTGTTGGTGTTTTTCAATGTTGAGGTTGTTGTTGAATTTGTTGGTGTTTTTCAATGTTGAGGTTGTTGTTGTTTTTCAATGTTGAGGTTGTTGTTGAGTTTGTTGGTGTTTTTCAATGTTGAGGTTGTTGTTGAATTTGTTGGTGTTTTTCAATGTTGAGGTTGTTGTTGAATTTGTTGGTGTTTTTCAATGTTGAGGTTGTTGTTGTTTTCAAATGTTGGGGTTGTTGTTGAATTTGTTGGTGTTTTTCAATTTTGAGGATGTTGTTGTTTTTCAATGTTGAGGTTGTTGTTGAATTTGTTGGTGTTTTTCCATGATGAGGTTGTTGTTGTTTTTCAAAGTTGAGGTTGTTGTTGAATTTGTTGGTGTTTTTCAATGTCGGGGTTGTTGCTGAATTTGTTGGTGTTTTTCAATGTTGAAGTTGTTGTTGAATTTGTTGGTGTTTTTCAATGTTGAGGTTGTTGTTGTCTTTCAATGTTGAGGTTGTTGTTGAATTTGATGGTGTTTTTCAATGTCGAGGTTGTTGCTGAATTTGTTGGTGTTTTTCAATGTTGAAGTTGTTGTTGAATTTGTTGGTGTTTTTCAATGTTGAGATTGTTGTTGTTTTTCAATGTTGAGGTTGTTTTTGAATTTGTTGCTGTTTTTAAATGTTGAGGTTGTTGTTGAATTTGTTGGTGTTTTTCAATGTTGAGGTTGTTGTTGTTTTTCAATGTTGAGGTTGTTGTTGAATTTGTTGGTGTTTTTCAATTTCGAGGTTGTTGGTGAATTTGTTGGTGTTTTTCAATGTTGAAGTTGTTGTTCAATTTGTTGATGTTTTTCAATGTTGAGGTTGTTGTTGTTTTTCAATGTTGAGGTTGTTGTTGAATTTATTGGTGTTTTTCAATGTTGAGGTTGTTGTTGTTTTTCAATGCTGAGGTAGTTGTTGAATTTGTTGGTGTTTTTCAATGTTGAGGTTGTTCTTGAATTTGTTGGTATTTTTCAATGTTGAGGCTGTTGAGTTTGTTGTTGTTTTTCAATGTTGAGGTTGTTGTTGAATTTGTTGGTGTTTTTCAATGTTGAGGTTGTTGTTGAATTTGTTGGTGTTTCTCAATGTTGAGGTTGTTGTTGTTTTTCAATGCTGAGGTAGTTGTTGAATTTGTTGGTGTTTTTCAATGTTGAGGTTGTTCTTGAATTTGTTGGTCTTTTTCAATGTTGAGGCTGTTGAGTTTGTTGTTGTTTTTCAATGTTGAGGTTGTTGTTGAATTTGTTGGTGTTTTTCAATGTTGAGGTTGTTGTTGAATTTGTTGGTGTTTCTCAATGTTGAGGTTGTTGTTGTTTTTAAATGTTGAGGTTGTTGTTGAATTTGTTGGAGTTTTTTCAATTTTGAGGTTGTTGCTGTTTTTCAATGTTGAGGTTGTTGTTGAATTTGATGGTGTTTTTCAATGTCGAGGTTGTTGTTGAATTTGTTGGTGTTTTTCAATGTTGAAGTTGTTGTTGAATTTGTTGGTGTTTTTCAATTTCGAGGTTGTTGTTGAATTTGTTGGTGTTTTTCAATGTTGAGGTTGTTGTTGTTTTTCAAAGCTGAGGTTGTTGTTGAATTTGTTGGTGTTTTTCAATGTTGAGGTTGTTGTTGAATTTGTTGGTGTTTTTCAATGTTGAGGTTGTTGTTGTTTTACAATGTTGAGGTTGTTGTTGAATTTGTTGGTGTTTTTCAATGTTGAGTTTGTTGTTGCTTTTCAATGTTGAGGTTGTTGTTGAATTTGTTGGTGTTTTTCAATGTTGAGGTTGTTGTTGTTTTTCAATGTTGAGGTTGTTGTTGAATTTGTTGGTGTTTTTCAATGTTGAGGTTGTTGTTTTTCAATGTTGAGGTTGTTGTTGAATTTGTTGGTGTTTTTCAATGTTGAGGTTGTTGTTGAATTTGTTGGTGTTTTTCAATGTTGAGGTTGTTGTTGTTTTTCAATGTTGAGGTTGTTGTTGAGTTTGTTGGTGTTTTTCAATGTTGAGGTTGTTGTTGAATTTGTTGGTGTTTTTCAATGTTGAGGTTGTTGTTGAATTTGTTGGTGTTTTTCAGTGTTGAGGTTGTTGTTGTTTTTAAATGTTGGGGTTGTTGTTGAATTTGTTGGTGTTTTTCAATTTTGAGGATGTTGTTGTTTTTCAATGTTGAGGTTGTTGTTGAATTTGTTGGTGTTTTTCCATGATGAGGTTGTTGTTGTTTTTCAAAGTTGAGGTTGTTGTTGAATTTGTTGGTGTTTTTCAATGTCGGGGTTGTTGTTGAATTTGTTGGTGTTTTTCAATGTTGAATTTTTTGTTGAATTTGTTGGTGTTTTTCAATGTTGAGGTTGTTGTTTTTCAATGTTGAGGTTGTTGTTGAATTTGTTGGCGTTCTTAAATGTTGAGGTTGTTGTTGAATTTGTTGGTGTTTTCAAAGTTGAGGTTTTTGTTGAATTTGTTGGTGTTTTTCAATGTTGAGGTTGTTGTTGTTTTTCAATGTTGAGGTTGTTGTTGAATTTGATGGTGTTTTTCAATGTCGAGGTTGTTTCTGAATTTTTTGGTGTTATTCAGTGTTGAAGTTGTTGTTGAATTTGTTGGTGTTTTTCAATGTTGAGATTGTTGTTGTTTTTCAATGTTGAGGTTGTTGTTGAATTTGTTGCTGTTTTTAAATGTTGAGGTTGTTGTTGAATTTGTTGGTGTTTTTCAATGTTGAGGTTGTTGTTGTTTTTCAATGTTGAGGTTGTTGTTGAGTTTGTTGGTGTTTTTCAATGTTGAGGTTGTTGTTGAATTGTTGGTGTTTTTCAATTTCGAGGTTGTTGGTGAATTTGTTGGTGTTTTTCAATGTTGAAGTTGTTGTTGAATTTGTTGGTGTTTTTCAGTGTTGAGGTTGTTGTTGTTTTTCAATGTTGAGGTTGTTGTTGTTTTTCAATGCTGAGGTAGTTGTTGAATTTGTTGGTGTTTTTCAATGTTGAGGTTGTTCTTGAATTTGTTCGTGTTTTTCAATGTTGAGGCTGTTGAGTTTGTTGTTGTTTTTCAATGTTGAGGTTGTTGTTGAATTTGTTGGTGTTTTTCAATGTTGAGGTTGTTGTTGAATTTGTTGGTGTTTCTCAATGTTGAGGTTGTTGTTGTTTTTAAATGTTGAGGTTGTTGTTGAATTTGTTGGTGTTTTTTCAATTTTGAGGTTGTTGGTGTTTTTCAATGTTGAGGTTTTTGTTGAATTTGATGGTGTTTTTCAATGTCGAGGTTGTTGTTGAATTTGTTGGTGCTTTTCAATGTTGAAGTTGCTGTTGAATTTGTTGGTGTTTTTCAATTTCGAGGTTGTTGTTGAATTTGTTGGTGTTTTTCAATGTTGAAGTTTTTGTTGAATTTGTTGGTGTTTTTCAATGTTGAGGTTGTTGTTGTTTTTCAATGTTGAGGTTGTTGTTGAATTTGTTGGTGTTTTTCAATGTTGAGGTTGTTGTTGTTTTTCAATGCTGAGGTTGTTGTTGAATTTGTTGGTGTTTTTCAATGTTGAGGTTGTTGTTGAATTTGTTGGTGTTTTTCAATGTTGAATTTGTTGTTGTTTTTCAATGTTGAGGTTGTTGTTGAATTTGTTGGTGTTTTTCAATGTTGAGGTTGTTGTTGTTTTTCAATGTTGAGGTTGTTGTTGAATTTGTTGGTGTTTTTCAATGTTGAAGTTGTTGTTGAATTTGTTGGTGTTTTTCAATGTTGAGGTTGTTGTTGTTTTACAATGTTGAGGTTGTTGTTGAATTTATTGGTGTTTTTCAATGTTGAGTTTGTTGTTGTTTTTCAATGTTGAGGTTGTTGTTGAATTTGTTGGTGTTTTTCAATGTTGAGGTTGTTGTTTTTCAATGTTGAGGTTGTTATTGAATTTGTTGGTGTTTTTCAATGTTGAGGTTGTTGTTTTTCAATGTCGAGGTTGTTGTTGAATTTGTTGGTGTTTTTCAATGTTGAGGTTGTTGTTGAATTTGTTGGTGTTTTTCAATGTTGAGGTTGTTGTTGTTTTTCAATGTTGAGGTTGTTGTTGAGTTTGTTGGTGTTTTTCAATGTTGAGGTTGTTGTTGAATTTGTTGGTGTTTTTCAATGTTGAGGTTGTTGTTGAATTTGTTGGTGTTTTTCAATGTTGAGGTTGTTGTTGTTTTTAAATGTTGGGGTTGTTGTTGAATTTGTTGGTGTTTTTCAATTTTGAGGATGTTGTTGTTTTTCAATGTTGAGGTTGTTGTTGAATTTGTTGGTGTTTTTCCATGATGAGGTTGTCGTTGTTTTTCAAATTTGAGGTTGTTGTTGAATTTGTTGGTGTTTTTCAATGTCGGGGTTGTTGTTGAATTTGTTGGTGTTTTTCAATGTTGAATTTTTGTTGAATTTGTTGGTGTTTTTCAATGTTGAGGTTGTTGTTTTTCAATGTTGAGGTTGTTGTTGAATTTGTTGGCGTTCTTAAATGTTGAGGTTGTTGTTGAATTTGTTGGTGTTTTCAATGTTGAGGTTTTTGTTGAATTTGTTGGTGTTTTTCAATGTTGAGGTTGTTGTTGTTTTTCAATGGTGAGGTTGTTGTTGAATTTGATGGTGTTTTTCAATGTCGAGGTTGTTGCTGAATTTGTTGGTGTTTTTCAATGTTGAAGTTGTTGTTGAATTTGTTGGTGTTTTTCAATGTTGAGGTTGTTGCTGTTTTTCAATGTTGAGGTTGTTGTTGAATTTGTTGGTGTTTTTCAATGTTGAGATTGTTGTTGTTTTTCAATGTTGAGGTTGTTTTTGAATTTGTTGCTGTTTTTAAATGTTGAGGTTGTTGTTGAATTTGTTGGTGTTTTTCCATGATGAGGTTGTTGTTGTTTTTCAAAGTTGAGGTTGTTGTTGAATTTGTTGGTGTTTTTCAATGTCGCGGTTGTTGTTGAATTTGTTGGTGTTTTTCAATGTTGAATTTTTTGTTGAATTTGTTGGTGTTTTTCCATGATGAGGTTGTTGTTATTTTTCATGTTGAGGTTGTTGTTGAATTTGTAGGTGTTTTTCAATGTCGGGGTTGTTGTTGAATTTGTTGGTGTTTTTCAATGTTGAATTTTTTGTTGAATTTGTTGGTGTTTTTCAATGTTGAGGTTGTTGTTTTTCAATGTTGAGGTTGTTGTTGAATTTGTTGGCGTTTTTAAATGTTGAGGTTGTTGTTGAATTTGTTGGTGTTTTCAATGTTGAGGTTTTTGTTGAATTTGTTGGTGTTTTTCAATGTTGAGGTTGTTGTTGTTTTTCAATGTTGAGGTTGTAGTTGAATTTGTTGGTGTTTTTCAATGTTGAGGTTGTTGTTGAATTTGTTGGTGTTTCTCAATGTTGAGGTTGTTGTTGTTTTTAAATGTTGAGGTTGTTGTTGAATTTGTTGGTGTTTTTTCAATTTTGAGGTTGTTGGTGTTTTTCAATGTTGAGGTTGTTGTTGAATTTGATGGTGTTTTTCAATGTGAGGTTGTTGTTGAATTAGTTGGTGTTTTTCAATGTTGAAGTTGTTGTTTAATTTGTTGGTGTTTTTCAATTTCGAGGTTGTTGTTGAATTTGTTGGTGTTTTTCAATGTTGAAGTTTTTGTTGAATTTGTTGGTGTTTTTCGATGTTGAGGTTGTTGTTGTTTTTCAATGCTGAGGTTGTTGTTGAATTTGTTGCTGTTTTTCAATTTTGAGGTTGTTGTTGAATTTGTTGGTGTTTTTCAATGTTGAGGTTGTTGCTGTTTTTCAATGTTGAGGTTGTTGTTGAATTTGTTGGTGTTTCTCAATGTTGAGGTTGTTGTTGTTTTTAAATGTTGAGGTTGTTGTTGAATTTGTTGGTGTTTTTTCAATTTTGAGGTTGTTGGTGTTTTTCAATGTTGAGGTTTTTGTTGAATTTGATGGTGTTTTTCAATGTCGAGGTTGTTGTTGAATTTGTTGGTGCTTTTCAATGTTGAAGTTGCTGTTGAATTTGTTGGTGTTTTTCAATTTCGAGGTTGTTGTTGAATTTGTTGGTGTTTTTCAATGTTGAAGTTTTTGTTGAATTTGTTGGTGTTTTTCAATGTTGAGGTTGTTGTTGTTTTTCAATGTTGAGGTTGTTGTTGAATTTGTTGGTGTTTTTCAATGTTGAGGTTGTTGTTGTTTTTCAATGCTGAGGTTGTTGTTGAATTTGTTGGTGTTTTTCAATGTTGAGGTTGTTGTTGAATTTGTTGGTGTTTTTCAATGTTGAATTTGTTGTTGTTTTTCAATGTTGAGGTTGTTGTTGAATTTGTTGGTGTTTTTCAATGTTGAGGTTGTTGTTGTTTTTCAATGTTGAGGTTGTTGTTGAATTTGTTGGTGTTTTTCAATGTTGAAGTTGTTGTTGAATTTGTTGGTGTTTTTCAATGTTGAGGTTGTTGTTGTTTTACAATGTTGAGGTTGTTGTTGAATTTATTGGTGTTTTTCAATGTTGAGTTTGTTGTTGTTTTTCAATGTTGAGGTTGTTGTTGAATTTGTTGGTGTTTTTCAATGTTGAGGTTGTTGTTTTTCAATGTTGAGGTTGTTATTGAATTTGTTGGTGTTTTTCAATGTTGAGGTTGTTGTTTTTCAATGTCGAGGTTGTTGTTGAATTTGTTGGTGTTTTTCAATGTTGAGGTTGTTGTTGAATTTGTTGGTGTTTTTCAATGTTGAGGTTGTTGTTGTTTTTCAATGTTGAGGTTGTTGTTGAGTTTGTTGGTGTTTTTCAATGTTGAGGTTGTTGTTGAATTTGTTGGTGTTTTTCAATGTTGAGGTTGTTGTTGAATTTGTTGGTGTTTTTCAATGTTGAGGTTGTTGTTGTTTTTAAATGTTGGGGTTGTTGTTGAATTTGTTGGTGTTTTTCAATTTTGAGGATGTTGTTGTTTTTCAATGTTGAGGTTGTTGTTGAATTTGTTGGTGTTTTTCCATGATGAGGTTGTCGTTGTTTTTCAAATTTGAGGTTGTTGTTGAATTTGTTGGTGTTTTTCAATGTCGGGGTTGTTGTTGAATTTGTTGGTGTTTTTCAATGTTGAATTTTTGTTGAATTTGTTGGTGTTTTTCAATGTTGAGGTTGTTGTTTTTCAATGTTGAGGTTGTTGTTGAATTTGTTGGCGTTCTTAAATGTTGAGGTTGTTGTTGAATTTGTTGGTGTTTTCAATGTTGAGGTTTTTGTTGAATTTGTTGGTGTTTTTCAATGTTGAGGTTGTTGTTGTTTTTCAATGGTGAGGTTGTTGTTGAATTTGATGGTGTTTTTCAATGTCGAGGTTGTTGCTGAATTTGTTGGTGTTTTTCAATGTTGAAGTTGTTGTTGAATTTGTTGGTGTTTTTCAATGTTGAGGTTGTTGCTGTTTTTCAATGTTGAGGTTGTTGTTGAATTTGTTGGTGTTTTTCAATGTTGAGATTGTTGTTGTTTTTCAATGTTGAGGTTGTTTTTGAATTTGTTGCTGTTTTTAAATGTTGAGGTTGTTGTTGAATTTGTTGGTGTTTTTCCATGATGAGGTTGTTGTTGTTTTTCAAAGTTGAGGTTGTTGTTGAATTTGTTGGTGTTTTTCAATGTCGCGGTTGTTGTTGAATTTGTTGGTGTTTTTCAATGTTGAATTTTTTGTTGAATTTGTTGGTGTTTTTCCATGATGAGGTTGTTGTTATTTTTCATGTTGAGGTTGTTGTTGAATTTGTAGGTGTTTTTCAATGTCGGGGTTGTTGTTGAATTTGTTGGTGTTTTTCAATGTTGAATTTTTTGTTGAATTTGTTGGTGTTTTTCAATGTTGAGGTTGTTGTTTTTCAATGTTGAGGTTGTTGTTGAATTTGTTGGCGTTTTTAAATGTTGAGGTTGTTGTTGAATTTGTTGGTGTTTTCAATGTTGAGGTTTTTGTTGAATTTGTTGGTGTTTTTCAATGTTGAGGTTGTTGTTGTTTTTCAATGTTGAGGTTGTAGTTGAATTTGTTGGTGTTTTTCAATGTTGAGGTTGTTGTTGAATTTGTTGGTGTTTCTCAATGTTGAGGTTGTTGTTGTTTTTAAATGTTGAGGTTGTTGTTGAATTTGTTGGTGTTTTTTCAATTTTGAGGTTGTTGGTGTTTTTCAATGTTGAGGTTGTTGTTGAATTTGATGGTGTTTTTCAATGTGAGGTTGTTGTTGAATTAGTTGGTGTTTTTCAATGTTGAAGTTGTTGTTTAATTTGTTGGTGTTTTTCAATTTCGAGGTTGTTGTTGAATTTGTTGGTGTTTTTCAATGTTGAAGTTTTTGTTGAATTTGTTGGTGTTTTTCGATGTTGAGGTTGTTGTTGTTTTTCAATGCTGAGGTTGTTGTTGAATTTGTTGCTGTTTTTCAATTTTGAGGTTGTTGTTGAATTTGTTGGTGTTTTTCAATGTTGAGGTTGTTGCTGTTTTTCAATGTTGAGGTTGTTGTTGAATTTGTTGGTGTTTTTCAATGTTGAGGTTGTTGTTGTTTTTCAATGTTGAGGTTGTTCTTGAATTTGTTGGTGTTTTTCAATGTTGAGGTTCTTGTTGAATTTGTTGGTGTTTTTAAAAGGTGAGGTTGTTGTTGAATTTGTTGGTGTTTTTCAATGTTGAGGTTGTTGTTGTTTTTCAATGTTGAGGTTGTTGTTGTATTTGTTGGTGTTTTTCTTTGCTGAGGTTGTTGTTGTTGTTCAATGTGGAGGTTGTTGTTGAATTTGTTGGTGTTTTTCAATTTCGAGGTTGTTGTTGAGGTTGTTATTGTTTTACAATGTTGAATTTGTTGTTGAATTTGTTGGTGTTTTTCAATGTTGAGGTTGTTGTTGTTTTTCAATGTTGAGGTTGTTGTTGAATTTGTTGGTGTTTTTCAATGTTGAGGTTGTTGTTCAATTTGTTGGCGTTTTTAAATGTTGAGGTTGTTGTTGAATTTGTTGTTGTTATTCAATGTTGAGGTTGTTGTTGAATTTGTTGGTGTTTTTCAATGTTGAGGTTGTTGTTGTTTTTCAATGTTGAGGTTGTTGTTGAATTTGTTGGTGTTTTTCAATGTTGAGGTTGTTGTTGAATTTGTTGTTGTTTTTCAATTTCGAGGTTGTTGTTCAATTTGTTGGTGTTTTTCAATGTTGAAGTTGTTGTTGAATTTGATGGTGTTTTTTCAATGTTGAGGTTGTTGTTGTTTTTCAATGTTGAGGTTGTTGTTGAATTTGTTGGTATTTTTCAATGTTGAGGTTGATGTTTTTTTTCAATGTTGAGGTTGTTGTTGTTTTTCAATGTTGAGGTTGTTGTTGAATTTGTTGGTGTTTTTCAATGTTGAGGTTGTTGTTGTTTTTCAATGTTGAGGTTGGTGTTGAATTTGTTGGCATTTTTCAATGTTGAGGTTGTTGTTGCATTTGTTGGTGTTTTTCAATGTTGAGGTTGTTGTTGTTTTTCAATGTTGAGGTTGTTGTTGAATTTGTTGGTGTTTTTCAATGTTGAGGTTGTTGTTGTTTTTCAATGTTGAGGTTGTTGTTGAATTTGTTAGTGTTTTTCAGTGTTGAGGTTGTTGTTGAATTTGTTGGTGTTTTTCAATGTTGAGGTTGTTGTTGTTTTTCATTGTTGAGGTTGTTGTTGAATTTGTTGCTGTTTTTCAATGTAGAGGTTGTTGTTGTTTTTCAATGTTGAGGTTGTTGTTGAATTTGTAGGTGTTTTTCAATGTTGAGGTTGTTTTTGAATTTGTTGGTGTTTTTCAATGTTGAGGTTTTTGTTGCTTTTCAATGTTGAGGTTGTTGTTGAATTTGTTGGTGTTTTTCAATGTTGAGGTTGTTGTAGTTTTTCAATGTTGAGGTTGTTGTTGAATTTGTTGGTGTTTTTCAATGTCGAGGTTGTTGTTGAATTTGTTGGTGTTTTTCAATGTTGAAGTTGTTGTTAAGTTTGTTGGTGTTTTTCAATGTTGAGGTTCTTGTTGAATTTGTTGGTGTTTTTAAAAGTTGAGGTTGTTGTTGAACCTGTTGGTGTTTTTCAATGTTGAGGTTGTTGTTGTTTTTCAATGTTGAGGTTGTTGTTGTATTTGTTGGTGTTTTTCTTTGCTGAGGTTGTTGTTGTTGTTCAATGTGGAGGTTGTTGTTGAATTTGTTGGTGTTTTTCAATGTCGAGGTTGTTGTTGAGGTTGTTATTGTTTTACAATGTTGAATTTGTTGTTGAATTTGTGGGTGTTTTTCAATGTTGAGGTTGTTGTTGTTTTTCAATGTTGACGTTGTTGTTGAATTTGTTGGTGTTTTTCAATGTTGAGGTTCTTGTTCAATTTGTTGGCGTTTTTAAATGTTGAGGTTGTTGTTGAATTTGTTGTTGTTTTTCAATGTTGAGGTTGTTGTTGAATTTGTTGGTGTTTTTCAATGTTGAGGTTGTTGTTGTTTTTCAATGTTCAGGTTGTTGTTGATTTGATGGTGTTTTTCATTGTCGAGGTTGTTGTTGAATTTGTTGGTGTTTTTCAATGTTGAAGTTTTTGTTGAATTTGTTGGTGTTTTTCAATGTTGAGGTTGTTGTTGTTTTTCAATGTTGAGGTTGTTGTTGAATTTGTTGGTGTTTTTCAATGTTGAGGTTGTTGTTGTTTTTCAATGTTGAGGTTGTTGTTGAATTTGTTGGTGTTTTTAAATGTTGAGTTTGTTTTTGAATTTGTTGGTGTTTTTCAATGTTGAGGTTGTTGTTGTTTTACAATGTTGAGGTTGTTGTTGAATTTGTTGGTGTTTTTCAATGTTGAGGTTGTTGTTGTTTTTCAATGTTGATTTTGTTGTTGAATTTGTTGTTGTTTTTCAATTTCGAGGTTGTTGTTGAATTTGTTGGTGTTTTTCAATGTTGAAGTTGTTGTTGAATTTGATGGTGTTTTTTCAATGTTGAGGTTGTTGTTGTTTTTCAATGTTGAGGTTGTTGTTGAATTTGTTGGTATTTTTCAATGTTGAGGTTGATGTTTTTTTTCAATGTTGAGGTTGTTGTTGTTTTTCAATGTTGAGGTTGTTGTTGAATTTGTTGGTGTTTTTCAATGTTGAGGTTGTTGTTGAATTTGTTGGTGTTTTTCAATGTTGAGGTTGTTGTTGTTTTTCAGTGTTGAGGTTGTTGTTGTATTTGTTGGTGTTTTTCAATGTTGAGGTTGTTGTAGATTTTCAATGTTGAGGTTGTTGTTGAATTTGTTTGTGTTTTTCAATGTCGAGGTTGCTCTTGAATTTGTTGTTGTTTTTCAATGTTGAAGTTGTTGTTGAATTTGTTGGTGTTTTTCAATGTTGAGGTTGTTGTTGTTTTACAATGTTGAGGTTGTTGTTGAATTTATTGGTGTTTTTCAATGTTGAGTTTGTTGTTGTTTTTCAATGTTGAGGTTGTTGTTGAATTTGTTGGTGTTTTTCAATGTTGAGGTTGTTGTTTTTCAATGTTGAGGTTGTTATTGAATTTGTTGGTGTTTTTCAATGTTGAGGTTGTTGTTTTTCAATGTCGAGGTTGTTGTTGAATTTGTTGGTGTTTTTCAATGTTGAGGTTGTTGTTGAATTTGTTGGTGTTTTTCAATGTTGAGGTTGTTGTTGTTTTTCAATGTTGAGGTTGTTGTTGAGTTTGTTGGTGTTTTTCAATGTTGAGGTTGTTGTTGAATTTGTTGGTGTTTTTCAATGTTGAGGTTGTTGTTGAATTTGTTGGTGTTTTTCAATGTTGAGGTTGTTGTTGTTTTTAAATGTTGGGGTTGTTGTTGAATTTGTTGGTGTTTTTCAATTTTGAGGATGTTGTTGTTTTTCAATGTTGAGGTTGTTGTTGAATTTGTTGGTGTTTTTCCATGATGAGGTTGTCGTTGTTTTTCAAATTTGAGGTTGTTGTTGAATTTGTTGGTGTTTTTCAATGTCGGGGTTGTTGTTGAATTTGTTGGTGTTTTTCAATGTTGAATTTTTGTTGAATTTGTTGGTGTTTTTCAATGTTGAGGTTGTTGTTTTTCAATGTTGAGGTTGTTGTTGAATTTGTTGGCGTTCTTAAATGTTGAGGTTGTTGTTGAATTTGTTGGTGTTTTCAATGTTGAGGTTTTTGTTGAATTTGTTGGTGTTTTTCAATGTTGAGGTTGTTGTTGTTTTTCAATGGTGAGGTTGTTGTTGAATTTGATGGTGTTTTTCAATGTCGAGGTTGTTGCTGAATTTGTTGGTGTTTTTCAATGTTGAAGTTGTTGTTGAATTTGTTGGTGTTTTTCAATGTTGAGGTTGTTGCTGTTTTTCAATGTTGAGGTTGTTGTTGAATTTGTTGGTGTTTTTCAATGTTGAGATTGTTGTTGTTTTTCAATGTTGAGGTTGTTTTTGAATTTGTTGCTGTTTTTAAATGTTGAGGTTGTTGTTGAATTTGTTGGTGTTTTTCCATGATGAGGTTGTTGTTGTTTTTCAAAGTTGAGGTTGTTGTTGAATTTGTTGGTGTTTTTCAATGTCGCGGTTGTTGTTGAATTTGTTGGTGTTTTTCAATGTTGAATTTTTTGTTGAATTTGTTGGTGTTTTTCCATGATGAGGTTGTTGTTATTTTTCATGTTGAGGTTGTTGTTGAATTTGTAGGTGTTTTTCAATGTCGGGGTTGTTGTTGAATTTGTTGGTGTTTTTCAATGTTGAATTTTTTGTTGAATTTGTTGGTGTTTTTCAATGTTGAGGTTGTTGTTTTTCAATGTTGAGGTTGTTGTTGAATTTGTTGGCGTTTTTAAATGTTGAGGTTGTTGTTGAATTTGTTGGTGTTTTCAATGTTGAGGTTTTTGTTGAATTTGTTGGTGTTTTTCAATGTTGAGGTTGTTGTTGTTTTTCAATGTTGAGGTTGTAGTTGAATTTGTTGGTGTTTTTCAATGTTGAGGTTGTTGTTGAATTTGTTGGTGTTTCTCAATGTTGAGGTTGTTGTTGTTTTTAAATGTTGAGGTTGTTGTTGAATTTGTTGGTGTTTTTTCAATTTTGAGGTTGTTGGTGTTTTTCAATGTTGAGGTTGTTGTTGAATTTGATGGTGTTTTTCAATGTGAGGTTTTTGTTGAATTAGTTGGTGTTTTTCAATGTTGAAGTTGTTGTTTAATTTGTTGGTGTTTTTCAATTTCGAGGTTGTTGTTGAATTTGTTGGTGTTTTTCAATGTTGAAGTTTTTGTTGAATTTGTTGGTGTTTTTCGATGTTGAGGTTGTTGTTGTTTTTCAATGCTGAGGTTGTTGTTGAATTTGTTGCTGTTTTTCAATTTTGAGGTTGTTGTTGAATTTGTTGGTGTTTTTCAATGTTGAGGTTGTTGCTGTTTTTCAATGTTGAGGTTGTTGTTGAATTTGTTGGTGTTTCTCAATGTTGAGGTTGTTGTTGTTTTTAAATGTTGAGGTTGTTGTTGAATTTCTTGGTGTTTTTTCAATTTTGAGGTTGTTGGTGTTTTTCAATGTTGAGGTTTTTGTTGAATTTGATGGTGTTTTTCAATGTCGAGGTTGTTGTTGAATTTGTTGGTGCTTTTCAATGTTGAAGTTGCTGTTGAATTTGTTGGTGTTTTTCAATTTCGAGGTTGTTGTTGAATTTGTTGGTGTTTTTCAATGTTGAAGTTTTTGTTGAATTTGTTGGTGTTTTTCAATGTTGAGGTTGTTGTTGTTTTTCAATGTTGAGGTTGTTGTTGAATTTGTTGGTGTTTTTCAATGTTGAGGTTGTTGTTGTTTTTCAATGCTGAGGTTGTTGTTGAATTTGTTGGTGTTTTTCAATGTTGAGGTTGTTGTTGAATTTGTTGGTGTTTTTCAATGTTGAATTTGTTGTTGTTTTTCAATGTTGAGGTTGTTGTTGAATTTGTTGGTGTTTTTCAATGTTGAGGTTGTTGTTGTTTTTCAATGTTGAGGTTGTTGTTGAATTTGTTGGTGTTTTTCAATGTTGAAGTTGTTGTTGAATTTGTTGGTGTTTTTCAATGTTGAGGTTGTTGTTGTTTTACAATGTTGAGGTTGTTGTTGAATTTATTGGTGTTTTTCAATGTTGAGTTTGTTGTTGTTTTTCAATGTTGAGGTTGTTGTTGAATATGTTGGTGTTTTTCAATGTTGAGGTTGTTGTTTTTCAATGTTGACGTTGTTATTGAATTTGTTGGTGTTTTTCAATGTTGAGGTTGTTGTTTTTCAATGTCGAGGTTGTTGTTGAATTTGTTGGTGTTTTTCAATGTTGAGGTTGTTGTTGAATTTGTTGGTGTTTTTCAATGTTGAGGTTGTTGTTGTTTTTCAATGTTGAGGTTGTTGTTGAGTTTGTTGGTGTTTTTCAATGTTGAGGTTGTTGTTGAATTTGTTGGTGTTTTTCAATGTTGAGGTTGTTGTTGAATTTGTTGGTGTTTTTCAATGTTGAGGTTGTTGTTGTTTTTAAATGTTGGGGTTGTTGTTGAATTTGTTGGTGTTTTTCAATTTTGAGGATGTTGTTGTTTTTCAATGTTGAGGTTGTTGTTGAATTTGTTGGTGTTTTTCCATGATGAGGTTGTCGTTGTTTTTCAAATTTGAGGTTGTTGTTGAATTTGTTGGTGTTTTTCAATGTCGGGGTTGTTGTTGAATTTGTTGGTGTTTTTCAATGTTGAATTTTTGTTGAATTTGTTGGTGTTTTTCAATGTTGAGGTTGTTGTTTTTCAATGTTGAGGTTGTTGTTGAATTTGTTGGCGTTCTTAAATGTTGAGGTTGTTGTTGAATTTGTTGGTGTTTTCAATGTTGAGGTTTTTGTTGAATTTGTTGGTGTTTTTCAATGTTGAGGTTGTTGTTGTTTTTCAATGGTGAGGTTGTTGTTGAATTTGATGGTGTTTTTCAATGTCGAGGTTGTTGCTGAATTTGTTGGTGTTTTTCAATGTTGAAGTTGTTGTTGAATTTGTTGGTGTTTTTCAATGTTGAGGTTGTTGCTGTTTTTCAATGTTGAGGTTGTTGTTGAATTTGTTGGTGTTTTTCAATGTTGAGATTGTTGTTGTTTTTCAATGTTGAGGTTGTTTTTGAATTTGTTGCTGTTTTTAAATGTTGAGGTTGTTGTTGAATTTGTTGGTGTTTTTCCATGATGAGGTTGTTGTTGTTTTTCAAAGTTGAGGTTGTTGTTGAATTTGTTGGTGTTTTTCAATGTCGCGGTTGTTGTTGAATTTGTTGGTGTTTTTCAATGTTGAATTTTTTGTTGAATTTGTTGGTGTTTTTCCATGATGAGGTTGTTGTTATTTTTCATGTTGAGGTTGTTGTTGAATTTGTAGGTGTTTTTCAATGTCGGGGTTGTTGTTGAATTTGTTGGTGTTTTTCAATGTTGAATTTTTTGTTGAATTTGTTGGTGTTTTTCAATGTTGAGGTTGTTGTTTTTCAATGTTGAGGTTGTTGTTGAATTTGTTGGCGTTTTTAAATGTTGAGGTTGTTGTTGAATTTGTTGGTGTTTTCAATGTTGAGGTTTTTGTTGAATTTGTTGGTGTTTTTCAATGTTGAGGTTGTTGTTGTTTTTCAATGTTGAGGTTGTAGTTGAATTTGTTGGTGTTTTTCAATGTTGAGGTTGTTGTTGAATTTGTTGGTGTTTCTCAATGTTGAGGTTGTTGTTGTTTTTAAATGTTGAGGTTGTTGTTGAATTTATTGGTGTTTTTTCAATTTTGAGGTTGTTGGTGTTTTTCAATGTTGAGGTTGTTGTTGAATTTGATGGTGTTTTTCAATGTGAGGTTGTTGTTGAATTAGTTGGTGTTTTTCAATGTTGAAGTTGTTGTTTAATTTGTTGGTGTTTTTCAATTTCGAGGTTGTTGTTGAATTTGTTGGTGTTTTTCAATGTTGAAGTTTTTGTTGAATTTGTTGGTGTTTTTCGATGTTGAGGTTGTTGTTGTTTTTCAATGCTGAGGTTGTTGTTGAATTTGTTGCTGTTTTTCAATTTTGAGGTTGTTGTTGAATTTGTTGGTGTTTTTCAATGTTGAGGTTGTTGCTGTTTTTCAATGTTGAGGTTGTTGTTGAATTTGTTGGTGTTTTTCAATGTTGAGGTTGTTGTTGTTTTTCAATGTTGAGGTTGTTCTTGAATTTGTTGGTGTTTTTCAATGTTGAGGTTCTTGTTGAATTTGTTGGTGTTTTTAAAAGGTGAGGTTGTTGTTGAATTTGTTGGTGTTTTTCAATGTTGAGGTTGTTGTTGTTTTTCAATGTTGAGGTTGTTGTTGTATTTGTTGGTGTTTTTCTTTGCTGAGGTTGTTGTTGTTGTTCAATGTGGAGGTTGTTGTTGAATTTGTTGGTGTTTTTCAATTTCGAGGTTGTTGTTGAGGTTGTTATTGTTTTACAATGTTGAATTTGTTGTTGAATTTGTTGGTGTTTTTCAATGTTGAGGTTGTTGTTGTTTTTCAATGTTGAGGTTGTTGTTGAATTTGTTGGTGTTTTTCAATGTTGAGGTTGTTGTTCAATTTGTTGGCGTTTTTAAATGTTGAGGTTGTTGTTGAATTTGTTGTTGTTATTCAATGTTGAGGTTGTTGTTGAATTTGTTGGTGTTTTTCAATGTTGAGGTTGTTGTTGTTTTTCAATGTTGAGGTTGTTGTTGAATTTGTTGGTGTTTTTCAATGTTGAGGTTGTTGTTGTTTTTCAATGTTGAGGTTCTTGTTGAATTTGTTGGTGTTTTTAAATTTTGAGTTTGTTGTTGAATTTGTTGGTGTTTTTCAATGTTGAGGTTGTTGTTGTTTTTCAATGTTGATGTTGTTGTTGAATTTGTTGTTGTTTTTCAATTTCGAGGTTGTTGTTCAATTTGTTGGTGTTTTTCAATGTTGAAGTTGTTGTTGAATTTGATGGTGTTTTTTCAATGTTGAGGTTGTTGTTGTTTTTCAATGTTGAGGTTGTTGTTGAATTTGTTGGTATTTTTCAATGTTGAGGTTGATGTTTTTTTTCAATGTTGAGGTTGTTGTTGTTTTTCAATGTTGAGGTTGTTGTTGAATTTGTTGGTGTTTTTCAATGTTGAGGTTGTTGTTGTTTTTCAATGTTGAGGTTGGTGTTGAATTTGTTGGCATTTTTCAATGTTGAGGTTGTTGTTGCATTTGTTGGTGTTTTTCAATGTTGAGGTTGTTGTTGTTTTTCAATGTTGAGGTTGTTGTTGAATTTGTTGGTGTTTTTCAATGTTGAGGTTGTTGTTGTTTTTCAATGTTGAGGTTGTTGTTGAATTTGTTAGTGTTTTTCAGTGTTGAGGTTGTTGTTGAATTTGTTGGTGTTTTTCAATGTTGAGGTTGTTGTTGTTTTTCAATGGTGAGGTTGTTGTTGAATTTGATGGTGTTTTTCAATGTCGAGGTTGTTGCTGAATTTGTTGGTGTTTTTCAATGTTGAAGTTGTTGTTGAATTTGTTGGTGTTTTTCAATGTTGAGGTTGTTGCTGTTTTTCAATGTTGAGGTTGTTGTTGAATTTGTTGGTGTTTTTCAATGTTGAGATTGTTGTTGTTTTTCAATGTTGAGGTTGTTTTTGAATTTGTTGCTGTTTTTAAATGTTGAGGTTGTTGTTGAATTTGTTGGTGTTTTTCCATGATGAGGTTGTTGTTGTTTTTCAAAGTTGAGGTTGTTGTTGAATTTGTTGGTGTTTTTCAATGTCGCGGTTGTTGTTGAATTTGTTGGTGTTTTTCAATGTTGAATTTTTTGTTGAATTTGTTGGTGTTTTTCCATGATGAGGTTGTTGTTATTTTTCATGTTGAGGTTGTTGTTGAATTTGTAGGTGTTTTTCAATGTCGGGGTTGTTGTTGAATTTGTTGGTGTTTTTCAATGTTGAATTTTTTGTTGAATTTGTTGGTGTTTTTCAATGTTGAGGTTGTTGTTTTTCAATGTTGAGGTTGTTGTTGAATTTGTTGGCGTTTTTAAATGTTGAGGTTGTTGTTGAATTTGTTGGTGTTTTCAATGTTGAGGTTTTTGTTGAATTTGTTGGTGTTTTTCAATGTTGAGGTTGTTGTTGTTTTTCAATGTTGAGGTTGTAGTTGAATTTGTTGGTGTTTTTCAATGTTGAGGTTGTTGTTGAATTTGTTGGTGTTTCTCAATGTTGAGGTTGTTGTTGTTTTTAAATGTTGAGGTTGTTGTTGAATTTGTTGGTGTTTTTTCAATTTTGAGGTTGTTGGTGTTTTTCAATGTTGAGGTTGTTGTTGAATTTGATGGTGTTTTTCAATGTGAGGTTGTTGTTGAATTAGTTGGTGTTTTTCAATGTTGAAGTTGTTGTTTAATTTGTTGGTGTTTTTCAATTTCGAGGTTGTTGTTGAATTTGTTGGTGTTTTTCAATGTTGAAGTTTTTGTTGAATTTGTTGGTGTTTTTCGATGTTGAGGTTGTTGTTGTTTTTCAATGCTGAGGTTGTTGTTGAATTTGTTGCTGTTTTTCAATTTTGAGGTTGTTGTTGAATTTGTTGGTGTTTTTCAATGTTGAGGTTGTTGCTGTTTTTCAATGTTGAGGTTGTTGTTGAATTTGTTGGTGTTTTTCAATGTTGAGGTTGTTGTTGTTTTTCAATGTTGAGGTTGTTCTTGAATTTGTTGGTGTTTTTCAATGTTGAGGTTCTTGTTGAATTTGTTGGTGTTTTTAAAAGGTGAGGTTGTTGTTGAATTTGTTGGTGTTTTTCAATGTTGAGGTTGTTGTTGTTTTTCAATGTTGAGGTTGTTGTTGTATTTGTTGGTGTTTTTCTTTGCTGAGGTTGTTGTTGTTGTTCAATGTGGAGGTTGTTGTTGAATTTGTTGGTGTTTTTCAATTTCGAGGTTGTTGTTGAGGTTGTTATTGTTTTACAATGTTGAATTTGTTGTTGAATTTGTTGGTGTTTTTCAATGTTGAGGTTGTTGTTGTTTTTCAATGTTGAGGTTGTTGTTGAATTTGTTGGTGTTTTTCAATGTTGAGGTTGTTGTTCAATTTGTTGGCGTTTTTAAATGTTGAGGTTGTTGTTGAATTTGTTGTTGTTATTCAATGTTGAGGTTGTTGTTGAATTTGTTGGTGTTTTTCAATGTTGAGGTTGTTGTTGTTTTTCAATGTTGAGGTTGTTGTTGAATTTGTTGGTGTTTTTCAATGTTGAGGTTGTTGTTGTTTTTCAATGTTGAGGTTCTTGTTGAATTTGTTGGTGTTTTTAAATTTTGAGTTTGTTGTTGAATTTGTTGGTGTTTTTCAATGTTGAGGTTGTTGTTGTTTTTCAATGTTGATGTTGTTGTTGAATTTGTTGGTGTTTTTCAATGTTGAAGTTGTTGTTGAATTTGATGGTGTTTTTTCAATGTTGAGGTTGTTGTTGTTTTTCAATGTTGAGGTTGTTGTTGAATTTGTTGGTATTTTTCAATGTTGAGGTTGATGTTTTTTTTCAATGTTGAGGTTGTTGTTGTTTTTCAATGTTGAGGTTGTTGTTGAATTTGTTGGTGTTTTTCAATGTTGAGGTTGTTGTTGTTTTTCAATGTTGAGGTTGGTGTTGAATTTGTTGGCATTTTTCAATGTTGAGGTTGTTGTTGCATTTGTTGGTGTTTTTCAATGTTGAGGTTGTTGTTGTTTTTCAATGTTGAGGTTGTTGTTGAATTTGTTGGTGTTTTTCAATGTTGAGGTTGTTGTTGTTTTTCAATGTTGAGGTTGTTGTTGAATTTGTTAGTGTTTTTCAGTGTTGAGGTTGTTGTTGAATTTGTTGGTGTTTTTCAATGTTGAGGTTGTTGTTGTTTTTCATTGTTGAGGTTGTTGTTGAATTTGTTGCTGTTTTTCAATGTAGAGGTTGTTGTTGTTTTTCAATGTTGAGGTTGTTGTTGAATTTGTAGGTGTTTTTCAATGTTGAGGTTGTTTTTGAATTTGTTGGTGTTTTTCAATGTTGAGGTTTTTGTTGCTTTTCAATGTTGAGGTTGTTGTTGAATTTGTTGGTGTTTTTCAATGTTGAGGTTGTTGTAGTTTTTCAATGTTGAGGTTGTTGTTGAACTTGTTGGTGTTTTTCAATGTCGAGGTTGTTGTTGAATTTGTTGGTGTTTTTCAATGTTGAAGTTGTTGTTAAGTTTGTTGGTGTTTTTCAATGTTGAGGTTCTTGTTGAATTTGTTGGTGTTTTTAAAAGTTGAGGTTGTTGTTGAACCTGTTGGTGTTTTTCAATGTTGAGGTTGTTGTTGTTTTTCAATGTTGAGGTTGTTGTTGTATTTGTTGGTGTTTTTCTTTGCTGAGGTTGTTGTTGTTGTTCAATGTGGAGGTTGTTGTTGAATTTGTTGGTGTTTTTCAATGTCGAGGTTGTTGTTGAGGTTGTTATTGTTTTACAATGTTGAATTTGTTGTTGAATTTGTGGGTGTTTTTCAATGTTGAGGTTGTTGTTGTTTTTCAATGTTGACGTTGTTGTTGAATTTGTTGGTGTTTTTCAATGTTGAGGTTCTTGTTCAATTTGTTGGCGTTTTTAAATGTTGAGGTTGTTGTTGAATTTGTTGTTGTTATTCAATGTTGAGGTTGTTGTTGAATTTGTTGGTGTTTTTCAATGTTGAGGTTGTTGTTGTTTTTCAATGTTGAGGTTGTTGTTGAATTTGTTGGTGTTTTTCAATGTTGAGGTTGTTGTTGTTTTTCAATGTTGAGGTTGTTGTTGAATTTGTTGGTGTTTTTAAATGTTGAGTTTGTTGTTGAAGTTGTTGTTGTTTTTCAATGTTGAGGTTGTTGTTGTTTTTCAATGTTCAGGTTGTTGTTGATTTGATGGTGTTTTTCATTGTCGAGGTTGTTGTTGAATTTGTTGGTGTTTTTCAATGTTGAAGTTGTTGTTGAATTTGTTGGTGTTTTTCAATGTTGAGGTTGTTGTTGTTTTTCAATGTTGAGGTTGTTGTTGAATTTGTTGGTGTTTTTCAATGTTGAGGTTGTTGTTGTTTTTCAATGTTGAGGTTGTTGTTGAATTTATTGGTGTTTTTAAATGTTGAGTTTGTTGTTGAATTTGTTGGTGTTTTTCAATGTTGAGGTTGTTGTTGTTTTACAATGTTGAGGTTGTTGTTGAATTTGTTGGTGTTTTTCAATGTTGAGGTTGTTGTTGTTTTTCAATGTTGATTTTGTTGTTGAATTTGTTGTTGTTTTTCAATTTCGAGGTTGTTGTTGAATTTGTTGGTGTTTTTCAATGTTGAAGTTGTTGTTGAATTTGATGGTGTTTTTTCAATGTTGAGGTTGTTGTTGCTTTTCAATGTTGAGGTTGTTGTTGAATTTGTTGGTATTTTTCAATGTTGAGGTTGATGTTTTTTTTCAATGTTGAGGTTGTTGTTGTTTTTCAATGTTGAGGTTGTTGTTGAATTTGTTGGTGTTTTTCAATGTTGAGGTTGTTGTTGAATTTGTTGGTGTTTTTCAATGTTGAGGTTGTTGTTGTTTTTCAGTGTTGAGGTTGTTGTTGTATTTGTTGGTGTTTTTCAATGTTGAGGTTGTTGTAGATTTTCAATGTTGAGGTTGTTGTTGAATTTGTTTGTGTTTTTCAATGTCGAGGTTGCTCTTGAATTTGTTGTTGTTTTTCAATGTTGAAGTTGTTGTTGAATTTGTTGGTGTTTTTCAATGTTGAGGTTGTTGTTGAATTTGTTGGTGTTTTTAAATGTTGAGGTTGTTGTTGAATTTGTTGGTGTTTTCAATGTTGAGGTTGTTGTTGTTTTTCAATATTGAGGTTGTTGTTGAATTTGTTGGTGTTTTTCAAAGTTGAGGTTGTTGTTGTTTTTCAATGTTGAGGTTGTTGTTGTTTTTCAATGTTGAGGTTGTTGTTGAATTTGTTGGTGTTTTTCAATGTTGAGGTTGTTGTTGAATTTGTTGGTGTTTTTCAATGTTGAGCTTGTTGTTGTTTTTCAATGTTGAGGTTGTTGTTGAATTTGTTAGTGTTTTTCAATGTTGAGCTTGTTGTTGTTTTTCAATGTTGAGGTTGTTGTTGTTTTTCAATGTTGAGGTTGTTGTTGAATTTGTTGGTGTTTTTCAATGTTGAGGTTGTTGTTGTTTTTCAATGTTGAGGTTGTTGTTGTTTTTCAATGTTGAGGTTGTTGTTGAATTTGTTGGTGTTTTTCAATGTTGAGGTTGTTGTTGAATTTGTTGGTGTTTTTCAATGTTGAGGTTGTTATTGTTTTTCAATGTTGAGGTTATTGTTGAATTGGTTGGTGTTTTTCATTCTTGAGGTTGTTGTTGTTTTTCAATGTTGAGGTTGTTGTTGAATTTGTTGGTGTTTTTCAATGTTGAGGTTGCTGTTGAATTTGTTGGTGTTTTTCAATGTTGAGGTTGTTGTTGTTTTTCAATGTTGAGGTTGTTGTTGAATTTGTTGGTGTTTTTCAATGTTGAGGTTCTTGTTGAATTTGTTGGTGTTTTTCAATGTTGAGGTTGTTGTTGTTTTTCAATATTGTGGTTGTTGAATTTGTTTGTGTTTTTCAATGTTGAGGTTGGTGTTGAATTTGTTGATATTTTTCAATGTTGAGGTTGTTGTTGTTTTTCACTGCTGAGGTTGTTGTTGAATTTGTTGGTGTTTTTCAATGTTGAGGTTGTTGTTGTTTTTCACTGCTGAGGTTGTTGTTGAATTTGTTGGTGTTTTTCAATGTTGAGGTTGTTGTTGAATTTTTTGGTGTTTTTCAATGTTGAGTTTGTTGTTGTTTTTCAATGTTGAGGTTGTTGTTTTTCAATGCTGAGGTTGTTGTTGTTTTTCAATGTTGAGGTTGTCGTTGAATTTGTTGGTGTTTTTCAATGTTGAGGTTGTTGTTGCTTTTCAATGTTGAGGTTGTTGTTGAATTTGTTGGTGTTTTTCAATGTTGAGGTTGTTGTTGTTTTTCAATGTTGAGGTTGTTGTTGAATTTGTTGGTGTTTTTCAATGTTGAGGTTGTTGTTGTTTTTCAATGTTGAGGTTGTTGTTGAATTTGTTGGTGTTTTTAAATGTTGAGTTTGTTGCTGAATTTGTTGGTGTTTTTCAATGTTGAGGTTGTTGTTGTTTTACAATGTTGAGGTTGTTGTTGAATTTGTTGGTGTTTTTCAATGTTGAGGTTGTTGTTGTTTTTCAATGTTGATGTTGTTGTTGAATTTGTTGTTTTTCAATTTCGAGGTTGTTGTTGAATTTGTTGGTGTTTTTCAATGTTGAAGTTGCTGTTGAATTTGATGGTGTTTTTTCAATGTTGAGGTTGTTGTTGTTTTTCAATGTTGAGGTTGTTGTTGAATTTGTTGGTATTTTTCAATGTTGAGGTTGATGTTTTTTTTCAATGTTGAGGTTGTTGTTGTTTTTCAATGTTGAGGTTGTTGTTGAATTTGTTGGTGTTTTTCAATGTTGAGGTTGTTGTTGAATTTGTTGGTGTTTTTCAATGTTGAGGTTGTTGTTGTTTTTCAGTGTTGAGGTTGTTGTTGTATTTGTTGGTGTTTTTCAATGTTGAGGTTGTTGTAGTTTCTCAATGTTGAGGTTGTTGTTGAATTTTTTTGTGTTTTTCAATGTCGAGGTTGCTCTTGAATTTGTTGGTGTTTTTCAATGTTGAAGTTGTTGTTGAATTTGTTGGTGTTTTTCAATGTTGAGGTTGTTGTTGAATTTGTTGGTGTTTTTCAATGTTGAGGTTGTTGTTTAATTTGTTGGTGTTTTTCAATGCTGAGTTTGTTGTTGTTTTTCAATGTTGAGGTTGTTGTTGAATTTGTTGGTGTTTTTCAATGTTGAGGTTGTTGTTGTTTTTCAATGTTGAGGTTGTTGTTGAATTTGTTGGTGTTTTTAAATGTCGAGGTTGTTGTTGAATTTGTTGGTGTTTTCAATGTTGAGGTTGTTGTTGTTTTTCAATATTGAGGTTGTTGTTGAATTTGTTGGTGTTTTTCAAAGTTGAGGTTGTTGTTGTTTTTCAATGTTGAGGTTGTTGTTGTTTTTCAATGTTGAGGTTGTTGTTGAATTTGTTGGTGTTTTTCAATGTTGAGGTTGTTGTTGAATTTGTTGGTGTTTTTCAATGTTGAGGTTGTTGTTGTTTTTCAATGTTGAGGTTGT
>JANJGN010003972.1:0-38207 GCA_026770705.1 Isurus oxyrinchus
CCGTGTCCCCCTCTCTCTCCCGCCGTGTCCCCCTCTCTCTCCCGCCGTGTCCCCCTCTCTCTCCCGCCGTGTCCCCCTCTCTCTCCCGCCGTGTCCCCCCTCTCTCTCCCGCCGTGTCCCCCTCTCTCTCCCCGCCGTGTCCCCCTCTCGTTCTCTCTCTTTCCCTCTCTTTCTCTCTCTTTCCCCTCTCTTTCTCTCTCTTTCCCTCTCTTTCCCTCTCTTTCTCTCGTTCTCTCTCTTTCTCCTCGTTCTCTCTCTTTCTCTCGTTCTCTCTCTTTCTCTCGTTCTCTCTCTTTCTCTCGTTCTCTCTCTCGTTCTCCTCGTTCTCTCTCTCGTTCTCTCGTTCTCTCTCTCGTTCTCTCGTTCTCTCGTTCTCTCTCTCGTTCTCTCGTTCTCTCTCTCGTTCTCTCGTTCTCTCTCTCGTTCTCTCGTTCTCTCTCTCGTTCTCTCGTTCTCTCTCTCGTTCTCTCTCTCGTTCTCTCGTTCTCTCTCTCGTTCTCTCGTTCTCTCTCTCGTTCTCTCTCTCGTTCTCTCTCTCGTTCTCTCGTTCTCTCTCTCGTTCTCTCGTTCTCTCTCTCGTTCTCTCGTTCTCTCTCTCGTTCTCTCGTTCTCTCTCTCGTTCTCTCGTTCTCTCTCTCGTTCTCTCGTTCTCTCTCTCGTTCTCTCGTTCTCTCGTTCTCTCGTTCTCTCGTTCTCTCTCTCGTTCTCTCTGTCTCGTTCTCTCTGTCTCGTTCTCTCGTTCTCTCTGTCTCGTTCTCTCGTTCTCTCTCTTTCTCTCTTTCTCTCGTTCTCTCTCTCGTTCTCCTCGTTCTCTCGTTCTCTCGTTCTCTCTCTCGTTCTCTCGTTCTCTCGTTCTCTCTGTCTCGTTCTCTCTGTCTCGTTCTCTCGTTCTCTCTGTCTCGTTCTCTCGTTCTCTCGTTCTCTCTGTCTCGTTCTCTCGTTCTCTCTGTCTCGTTCTCTCGTTCTCCTCGTTCTCTCGTTCTCTCGTTCTCTCGTTCTCTCGTTCTCTCTGTCTCGTTCTCTCGTTCTCTCGTTCTCTCGTTCTCTCGTTCTCTCGTTCTCTCTGTCTCGTTCTCTCGTTCTCTCGTTCTCTCGTTCTCTCGTTCTCTCGTTCTCTCGTTCTCTCTCGTTCTCTCTCTTTCTCTCGTTCTCTCTCTTTCTCTCGTTCTCTCTCTCGTTCTCTCATTCTCTCGTTCTCTCGTTCTCTCTCTCGTTCTCTCTCTCGTTCTCTCTCTCGTTCTCTCGTTCTCTCTCTCGTTCTCTTCGTTCTCTCTCTCGTTCTCTCGTTCTCTCTCTCGTTCTCTCGTTCTCTCTCTCGTTCTCTCGTTCTCTCTGTCTCGTTCTCTCTGTCTCGTTCTCTCTGTCTCGTTCTCTCGTTCTCTCTGTCTCGTTCTCTCGTTCTCTCTGTCTCGTTCTCTCGTTCTCTCTCTTTCTCTCTTTCTCTCGTTCTCTCTCTTTCTCTCGTTCTCTCTCTTTCTCTCGTTCTCTCTCTCGTTCTCTCGTTCTCTCGTTCTCTCTCTCGTTCTCTCGTTCTCTCGTTCTCTCTGTCTCGTTCTCTCTGTCTCGTTCTCTCTGTCTCGTTCTCTCGTTCTCTCGTTCTCTCTGTCTCGTTCTCTCGTTCTCCTCGTTCTCTCTGTCTCGTTCTCTCGTTCTCTCGTTCTCTCGTTCTCTCGTTCTCTCGTTCTCCTCGTTCTCTCTGTCTCGTTCTCTCGTTCTCTCGTTCTCTCGTTCTCTCGTTCTCTCGTTCTCTCGTTCTCTCGTTCTCTCGTTCTCTCTGTCTCGTTCTCTCGTTCTCTCTGTCTCGTTCTCTCGTTCTCTCTGTCTCGTTCTCTCTTTCTCTCGTTCTCTCTCTTTCTCTCGTTCTCTCTCTTTCTCTCGTTCTCTCTCTTTCTCTCGTTCTCTCTCTTTCTCTCGTTCTCTCTCTTTCTCTCGTTCTCTCTCTCGTTCTCTCGTTCTCTCGTTCTCTCTCTCGTTCTCTCGTTCTCTCGTTCTCTCGTTCTCTCTCTCGTTCTCTCTCTCGTTCTCTCTCTCGTTCTCTCTCTCGTTCTCTCGTTCTCTCTCTCGTTCTCTCGTTCTCTCTCTCGTTCTCTCTCTCGTTCTCTCTGTCTCGTTCTCTCTGTCTCGTTCTCTCGTTCTCTCTGTCTCGTTCTCTCATTCTCTCTGTCTCGTTCTCTCGTTCTCTCTGTCTCGTTCTCTCTGTCTCGTTCTCTCGTTCTCTCGTTCTCTCGTTCTCTCGTTCTCTCGTTCTCTCGTTCTCTCGTTGTCTCGTTCTCTCGTTCTCTCTGTCTCGTTCTCTCTCTTTCTCTCTTTCTCTCGTTCTCTCTCTTTCTCTCGTTCTCTCTCTTTCTCTCGTTCTCTCTCTTTCTCTCGTTCTCTCTCTTTCTCTCGTTCTCTCTCTTTCTCTCGTTCTCTCTCTCTTTCTCTCGTTCTCTCTCTCGTTCTCTCGTTCTCTCGTTCTCTCTCTCGTTCTCTCGTTCTCTCGTTCTCTCGTTCTCTCGTTCTCTCTCTCGTTCTCTCTCTCGTTCTCTCTCTCGTTCTCTCTCTCGTTCTCTCGTTCTCTCTCTCGTTCTCTCGTTCTCTCTCTCGTTCTCTCTCTCGTTCTCTCTGTCTCGTTCTCTCTGTCTCGTTCTCTCTGTCTCGTTCTCTCGTTCTCTCTGTCTCGTTCTCTCATTCTCTCTGTCTCGTTCTCTCGTTCTCTCTGTCTCGTTCTCTCGTTCTCTCGTTCTCTCTGTCTCGTTCTCTCGTTCTCTCGTTCTCTCGTTCTCTCGTTCTCTCGTTCTCTCGTTCTCTCGTTCTCTCGTTCTCTCTGTCTCGTTCTCTCGTTCTCTCGTTCTCTCGTTCTCTCGTTCTCTCGTTCTCTCGTTCTCTCTGTCTCGTTCTCTCGTTCTCTCTGTCTCGTTCTCTCGTTCTCTCTGTCTCGTTCTCCTCGTTCTCTCTGTCTCGTTCTCTCGTTCTCTCTGTCTCGTTCTCTCGTTCTCTCTGTCTCGTTCTCTCGTTCTCTCGTTCTCTCTGTCTCGTTCTCTCGTTCTCTCTCTTTCTCTCTTTCTCTCGTTCTCTCTCTTTCTCTCGTTCTCTCTCTTTCTCTCGTTCTCTCGTTCTCTCTCTTTCTCTCGTTCTCTCTTTCTCTCGTTCTCTCTCTTCTCTCTCGTTCTCTCTCTCGTTCTCTCATTCTCTCGTTCTCTCGTTCTCTCTCTCGTTCTCTCGTTCTCTCGTTCTCTCTCTCGTTCTCTCGTTCTCTCTCTCGTTCTCTCGTTCTCTCTCTCGTTCTCTCGTTCTCTCTCTCGTTCTCTCGTTCTCCTCGTTCTCTCGTTCTCTCGTTCTCTCTGTCTCGTTCTCTCTGTCTCGTTCTCTCGTTCTCTCTGTCTCGTTCTCTCGTTCTCTCTGTCTCGTTCTCTCGTTCTCTCTGTCTCGTTCTCCTCGTTCTCTCTGTCTCGTTCTCTCGTTCTCTCTCTTTCTCTCTTTCTCTCGTTCTCTCTCTTTCTCTCGTTCTCTCTCTTTCTCTCGTTCTCTCTCTTTCTCTCGTTCTCTCTCTTTCTCTCGTTCTCTCGTTCTCTCGTTCTCTCTCTCGTTCTCTCGTTCTCTCGTTCTCTCTCTCGTTCTCTCTCTCGTTCTCTCGTTCTCTCGTTCTCTCTCTCGTTCTCTCGTTCTCTCGTTCTCTCTGTCTCGTTCTCTCTGTCTCGTTCTCTCGTTCTCTCTGTCTCGTTCTCTCATTCTCTCTGTCTCGTTCTCTCGTTCTCTCTGTCTCGTTCTCTCGTTCTCTCGTTCTCTCGTTCTCTCTGTCTCGTTCTCTCGTTCTCTCGTTCTCTCGTTCTCTCTGTCTCGTTCTCTCGTTCTCTCGTTCTCTCGTTCTCTCTGTCTCGTTCTCTCGTTCTCTCGTTCTCTCGTTCTCTCGTTCTCTCTGTCTCGTTCTCCTCGTTCTCTCGTTCTCTCGTTCTCTCGTTCTCTCGTTCTCTCTCTCTCGTTCTCTCTGTCTCGTTCTCTTGTTCTCTCGTTCTCTCGTTCTCTTGTTCTCTCGTTCTCTCGTTCTCTCGTTCTCTCGTTCTCTCGTTCTCTCGTTCTCTCTGTCTCGTTCTCTCGTTCTCTCTGTCTCGTTCTCTCGTTCTCTCTGTCTCGTTCTCTCGTTCTCTCGTTCTCTCTGTCTCGTTCTCTCGTTCTCCTCGTTCTCTCGTTCTCTCTGTCTCGTTCTCTCTGTCTCGTTCTCTCTGTCTCGTTCTCTCGTTCTCTCGTTCTCTCGTTCTCTCTGTCTCGTTCTCTCGTTCTCTCTGTCTCGTTCTCTCGTTCTCTCTGTCTCGTTCTCTCTGTCTCGTTCTCTCGTTCTCTCGTTCTCTCTGTCTCGTTCTCTCGTTCTCGTTGTCTCGTTCTCTCTGTCTCGTTCTCTCTGTCTCGTTCTCTCGTTCTCCTCGTTCTCTCGTTCTCTCGTTCTCTCTGTCTCGTTCTCTCGTTCTCTCTGTCTCGTTCTCTCGTTCTCTCTGTCTCGTTCTCTCGTTCTCTCGTTCTCTGTCTCGTTCTCTCGTTCTCTCTGTCTCGTTCTCTCTGTCTCGTTCTCTCTGTCTCGTTCTCTCTGTCTCGTTCTCTCGTTCTCTCTCTCTCGTTCTCTCTCGTTCTCTCTCTCTCGTTCTCTCTCTCTCGTTCTCTCTCTCTCGTTCTCTCTCTCTCGTTCTCTCTCTCTCGTTCTCTCTCTCTCTCGTTCTCTCTCTCTCTCGTTCTCTCTCTCTCTCGTTCTCTCTCTCTCTCTCGTTCTCTCTCTCTCTCTCGTTCTCTCTCTCTCTCTCGTTCTCTCTCTCTCTCTCGTTCTCTCTCTGTCTCTCGTTCTCTCTCTGTCTCTCGTTCTCTCTGTCTCTCGTTCTCTCTGTCTCTCGTGTGCTCTCTCTGGTTCTCTCTCTCTGGTTCTCTCTGGTTCTCTCTCTCTGGTTCTCTCTCTCTGGTTCTCTCTCTCTGGTTCTCTCTCTCTGGTTCTCTCTCTCTCTCTCTCTGGTTCTCTCTCTCTCTTTCTCTGGTTCTCACTCTCTCGTTCTCACTCTCTCGTTCTCGTTCTCTCTCTCTCGTTCTCTCTCTCTCGTTCTCTCTCTCTCGTTCTCGTTCTCTCTCTCTCGTTCTCGTTCTCTCTCTCTCGTTCTCTCTCTCTCGTTCTCTCTCTCTCGTTCTCTCTCTCTCGTTCTCTCTCTCTCGTTCTCTCTCTCTCGTTCTCTCTCTCTCGTTCTCTCTCTCTCGTTCTCTCTCTCTCGTTCTCTCTCTCTCGTTCTCTCTCTCTCGTTCTCTCTCTCTCGTTCTCTCTCTCTCGTTCTCGTTCTCTCTCTCTCGTTCTCGTTCTCTCTCTCTCGTTCTCGTTCTCTCTCTCTCGTTCTCGTTCTCTCTCTCTCGTTCTCTCTCTCTGTTTCTCTCGTTCTCGTTCTCTCTCTCTCTCGTTCTCTCTCTCTCTCTCTCGTTCTCTATTTCTCTCGTTCTCTATCTCTCTCGTGTTCTCTCTCGTGTTCTCTCTCGTGTTCTCTCTCTGGTTCTCTCGTTCTCTCTGGTTCTCTCTCTCTCTTTCGTTCTCGTTCTCGTTCTCTCTCTCGTTCTCGTTCTCTCTCTCTCTCGTTCTCTCTCTCTGGTTCTCTCTCTCTGGTTCTCTCTCTCTGGTTCTCTCTCTCTGGTTCTCTCTCTCTGGTTCTCTCTCTCTGGTTCTCTCTCTCTGGTTCTCTCGTTCTCGTTCTCTCTCTCTCTCGTTCTCTCTCTCTCTCGTTCTCTCTCTCTCTCTCGTTCTCTCTCTGTCTCTCGTTCTCTCTCTGTCTCTCGTTCTCTCTCTGTCTCTCGTTCTCTCTGTCTCTCGTTCTCTCTGTCTCTCGTTCTCTCTGTCTCTCGTGTGCTCTCTCTGGTTCTCTCTCTCTGGTTCTCTCTGGTTCTCTCTCTCTGGTTCTCTCTCTCTGGTTCTCTCTCTCTGGTTCTCTCTCTCTCTCTCTCTGGTTCTCTCTCTCTCTTTCTCTGGTTCTCACTCTCTGGTTCTCACTCTCTCGTTCTCGTTCTCTCTCTCTCGTTCTCTCTCTCTCGTTCTCTCTCTCTCGTTCTCTCTCTCTCGTTCTCGTTCTCTCTCTCTCGTTCTCTCTCTCTCGTTCTCTCTCTCTCGTTCTCTCTCTCTCGTTCTCTCTCTCTCGTTCTCTCTCTCTCGTTCTCTCTCTCTCGTTCTCTCTCTCTCGTTCTCTCTCTCTCGTTCTCTCTCTCTCGTTCTCTCTCTCTCGTTCTCGTTCTCTCTCTCTCGTTCTCGTTCTCTCTCTCTCGTTCTCGTTCTCTCTCTCTCGTTCTCGTTCTCTCTCTCTCGTTCTCTCTCTCTGTTTCTCTCGTTCTCGTTCTCTCTCTCTCTCGTTCTCTCTCTCTCTCTCTCGTTCTCTATTTCTCTCGTTCTCTATCTCTCTCGTGTTCTCTCTCGTGTTCTCTCTCTGGTTCTCTCGTTCTCTCTGGTTCTCTCTCTCTCTTTCGTTCTCGTTCTCGTTCTCTCTCTCGTTCTCGTTCTCTCTCTCGTTCTCTCTCTCTCGTTCTCTCTCTCTGGTTCTCTCTCTCTGGTTCTCTCTCTCTGGTTCTCTCTCTCTGGTTCTCTCTGGTTCTCTCTCTCTGGTTCTCTCTCTCTGGTTCTCTCTCTCTGGTTCTCTCTCTCTGGTTCTCTCTCTCTGGTTCTCTCTCTCTGGTTCTCTCTCTCTGGTTCTCTCTCTCTGGTTCTCTCTCTCTGGTTCTCTCTCTCTGGTTCTCTCTCTCTGGTTCTCTCTCTCTGGTTCTCTCTCTCTGGTTCTCTCTCTCTGGTTCTCTCTCTCTGGTTCTCTCTCTCTGGTTCTCTCTCTCTGTTTCTCTCGTTCTCGTTCTCTCTCTCTCTCGTTCTCTCTCTCTCTCTCTTGTTCTCTATTTCTCTCATGTTCTCTGGTTCTCTCTGGTTCTCTCTCTCGTTCTCGTTCTCGTTCTCTCTCTCGTTCTCTCTCTCGTTCTCTCTCTCTCGTTCTCTCTCTCTGGTTCTCGCTCTCTGGTTCTCTCTCTCTGGTTCTCTCTCTCTGGTTCTCTCTCTCTGGTTCTCTCTCTCTGGTTCTCTCTCTCTGGTTCTCTCTCTCTGGTTCTCTCTCTCTGGTTCTCTCTCTCTGGTTCTCTCTCTCTGGTTCTCTCTCTCTGGTTCTCTCTCGTTCTCTGGTTCTCTCTCGTTCTCTGGTTCTCTCTCGTTCTCTGGTTCTCTCTCGTTCTCTGGTTCTCTCTCGTTCTCTGGTTCTCTCTCGTTCTCTGGTTCTCTCTCGTTCTCTGGTTCTCTGGTTCTCTGGTTCTCTGGTTCTCTGGTTCTCTGGTTCTCTGGTTCTCTCGTTCTCTCTCTCGTTCTCTCGTTCTCTCTCTCGTTCTCTCGTTCTCTCTCTCTTTCTCTCGTTCTCTCTCTCTTTCTCGTTCACTCTCGTTCTCTCGTTCTCTCTCGTTCTCTCTCGTTCTCTCTCGTTCTCTCTCGTTCTCTCTCGTTCTCTCTCGTTCTCTCTCGTTCTCTCTCGTTCTCTCTCGTTCACTCTCGTTCACTCTCGTTTACTCTCTCTCTTTCTCGTTCACTCTCTCTCTTTCTCGTTCACTCTCTCTCTTTCTCGTTCACTCTCTCTCTTTCTCGTTCACTCTCTCTTTCTCGTTCACTCTCTCTCTTTTTCGTTCACTCTCTCTCTTTTTCGTTCACTCTCTCTCTTTCCCGTTCACTCTCTCTCTCATTCTCGTTCACTCTCTCGTTCTCGTTCTCTCGTTCTCGTTCTCGTTCTCTCGTTCTCGTTCTCTCTCGTTCGTTCTCGTTCGTTCTCGTTCGTTCTCTCTGGTTCTCTCTCGTTCTCTGGTTCTCTCTCGTTCTCTGGTTCTCTCTCGTTCTCTGGTTCTCTCTCGTTCTCTGGTTCTCTCTCGTTCTCTGGTTCTCTCGTTCTCTCGTTCTCTCTCTCGTTCTCTCTCTCTTTCTCTCGTTCTCTCTCTCTTTCTCGTTCACTCTCGTTCTCTCGTTCTCTCTCGTTCTCTCTCGTTCTCTCTCGTTCTCTCTCGTTCTCTCTCGTTCTCTCTCGTTCACTCTCGTTCACTCTCGTTCACTCTCTCTCTTTCTCGTTCACTCTCTCTCTTTCTCGTTCACTCTCTCTCTTTCTCGTTCACTCTCTCTTTCTCGTTCACTCTCTCTCTTTTTCGTTCACTCTCTCTTTTTCGTTCACTCTCTCTCTTTTTCGTTCACTCTCTCTCTTTCCCGTTCACTCTCTCTCTCATTCTCGTTCACTCTCTCATTCTCGTTCTCTCGTTCTCGTTCTCGTTCTCTCTCGTTCGTTCTCGTTCGTTCTCGTTCGTTCTCGTTCGTTCTCGTTCGTTCTCGTTCGTTCTCGTTCGTTCTCGTTCGTTCTCTCTCGTTCTCTCTCGTTCTCTCTCGTTCTCTCTTTCTCTCGTTCACTCTCTCTCTCTTTCTCGTTCACTCTCTCTCTTTCTCGTTCACTCTCTCTCTTTCTCGTTCACTCTCTCTCTTTCCCGTTCACTCTCTCTCTTTCCCGTTCACTCTCTCTCTTTCCCGTTCACTCTCTCTCTTTCCCGTTCACTCTCTCTCTTTCCCGTTCACTCTCTCTTTCCCGTTCACTCTCTCTCTTTCTCGTTCACTCTCTCATTCTCGTTCACTCTCTCATTCTCGTTCACTCTCTCGTTCTCGTTCTCGTTCTCTCTCTCTCGTTCTCTCTCTCTCGTTATCTCTCTCGTCCTCCCTCTCTCATCCTCTCTCTCTCGTCCTCTCTCTCTCTCGTCCTCTCTCTCTCTCTCGTCCTCTCTCTCACTCTCGTCCTCTCTCTCTCTCTCGTCCTCTCTCTCTCTCGTCCTCTCTCTCTCTCGTCCTCTCTCTCTCTCGTCCTCTCTCTCTCTCGTCCTCTCTCTCTCTCGTCCTCTCTCTCTCTCGTCCTCTCTCTCTCTCGTCCTCTCTCTCTCTCGTCCTCTCTCTCTCTCGTCCTCTCTCTCTCTCGTCCTCTCTCTCTCTCGTCCTCTCTCTCTCTCGTCCTCTCTCTCTCTCGTCCTCTCTCTCTCTCGTCCTCTCTCTCTCTCGTCCTCTCTCTCTCTCGTCCTCTCTCGCTCTCGTCCTCTCTCGCTCTCGTCCTCTCTCGCTCTCGTCCTCTCTCGCTCTCGTCCTCTCTCGCTCTCGTCCTCTCTCGCTCTCGTCCTCTCTCTCTCTCTCTCGTCCTCTCTCTCTCTCTCTCGTCCTCTCTCTCTCTCTCTCGTCCTCTCTCGCTCTCGTCCTCTCTCGCTCTCGTCCTCTCTCTCTCTCTCGTCCTCTCTCTCTCTCTCGTCCTCTCTCTCTCTCTCGTCCTCTCTCTCTCTCTCGTCCTCTCTCTCTCTCTCGTCCTCTCTCTCTCTCGTCCTCTCTCTCTCTCGTCCTCTCTCTCTCTCGTCCTCTCTCTCTCTCGTCCTCTCTCTCTCTCGTCCTCTCTCTCTCTCGTCCTCTCTCTCTCGTCCTCTCTCTCTCGTCCTCTCTCTCTCGTCCTCTCTCTCGTCCTCTCTCTCGTCCTCTCTCTCGTCCTCTCTCTCGTCCTCTCTCTCGTGTCCTCTCTCTCGTGTCCTCTCTCTCTCGTCCTCTCTCTCTCGTCCTCTCTCTCTCGTCCTCTCTCTCTCGTCCTCTCTCTCTCGTCCTCTCTCTCTCGTCCTCTCTCTCTCGTCCTCTCTCTCTCGTCCTCTCTCTCTCGTCCTCTCTCTCTCGTTCACTCTCGTTCTCTCGTTCACTCTCGTTCTCTCGTTCACTCTCGTTCTCTCGTTCACTCTCGTTCTCTCGTTCACTCTCTCTCTCGTTCTCTCGTTCACTCTCTCTCTCTTTCTCTCGTTCACTCTCTCTCTTTCCCGTTCGCTCTCTTTCCCGTTCGCTCTCTTTCCCGTTCGCTCTCTTTCCCGTTCGCTCTCTTTCCCGTTCGCTCTCTTTCCCGTTCGCTCTCTCTTTCCCGTTCGCTCTCTCTTTCCCGTTCGCTCTCTCTTTCCCGTTCGCTCTCTCTTTCCCGTTCGCTCTCTCTCTTTCCCGTTCGCGCTCTCTCTTTCCCGTTCGCTCTCTCTCTTTCCCGTTCGCTCTCTCTCTTTCCCGTTCGCTCTCTCTCTTTCCCGTTCGCTCTCTCTCTTTCCCGTTCGCTCTCTCTCTTTCCCGTTCGCTCTCTCTCTTTCCCGTTCGCTCTCTCTCTTTCCCGTTCGCTCTCTCTCTTTCCCGTTCGCTCTCTCTCTTTCCCGTTCGCTCTCTCTCTTTCCCGTTCGCTCTCTCTCTTTCCCGTTCGCTCTCTCTCTTTCCCGTTCGCTCTCTCTCTTTCCCGTTCGCTCTCTCTCTTTCCCGTTCGCTCTCTCTCTTTCCCGTTCGCTCTCTCTCTTTCCCGTTCGCTCTCTCTCTTTCCCGTTCGCTCTCTCTCTTTCCCGTTCGCTCTCTCTCTTTCCCGTTCGCTCTCTCTCTTTCCCGTTCGCTCTCTCTCTTTCCCGTTCGCTCTCTCTCTTTCCCGTTCGCTCTCTCTCTTTCCCGTTCGCTCTCTCTCTTTCCCGTTCGCTCTCTCTCTTTCCCGTTCGCTCTCTCTCTTTCCCGTTCGCTCTCTCTCTTTCCCGTTCGCTCTCTCTCTTTCCCGTTCGCTCTCTCTCTTTCCCGTTCGCTCTCTCTCTTTCCCGTTCGCTCTCTCTCTTTCCCGTTCGCTCTCTCTCTTTCCCGTTCGCTCTCTCTCTTTCCCGTTCGCTCTCTCTCTTTCCCGTTCGCTCTCTCTCTTTCCCGTTCGCTCTCTCTCTTTCCCGTTCGCTCTCTCTCTTTCCCGTTCGCTCTCTCTCTTTCCCGTTCGCTCTCTCTCTTTCCCGTTCGCTCTCTCTCTTTCCCGTTCGCTCTCTCTCTTTCCCGTTCGCTCTCTCTCTTTCCCGTTCGCTCTCTCTCTTTCCCGTTCGCTCTCTCTCTTTCCCGTTCGCTCTCTCTCTTTCCCGTTCGCTCTCTCTCTTTCCCGTTCGCTCTCTCTCTCATTCTCGTTCACTCTCTCGTTCTCGTTCACTCTCTCGTTCTCGTTCTCTCTCTCTCGTTCTCGTTCTCTCTCTCTCTCTCGTTCTCTCTCTCTCTCTCTCGTTCTCTCTCTCTCTCTCGTTCTCTCTCTCTCGTTTTCTCTCTCTCGTTCTCTCTCTCTCGTTCTCTCTCTCTCGTTCTCTCTCTCTCTCGTTCTCTCTCTCTCTCGTTCTCTCTCTCTCTCGTTCTCTCTCTCGCTCGTTCTCTCTCGCTCGTTCTCTCTCTCGCTCGTTCTCTCTCTCTCTCGTTCTCTCTCCCTCTCGTTCTCTCCCCCTCTCGTTCTCTCCCCCTCTCGTTCTCTCCCCCTCTCGTTCTCTCCCCCTCTCGTTCTCTCCCTCTCCCTCTCGTTCTCTCCCAGCTTCAGCCCCCCAGTGTCCATAATCTCATAGCCTTTGGTTAAAGTTAGAAATATCCCACAAAGGAATTTGGAATGATCAGTCGCTGTGTTATATTTAACTGCTGGTGCTGGGTGAAATATTGATGCTGGGGCACCATGGAGATTACTGCCCTGCGCCCTGCCTCCCCCAAACCCTCTTCCCTGCAGCTCTCCTTTCAAATACCTTTCAAAGAACCTTTACATCCACCTCACAGGGCAGACAGGGCCTCGGTATAATTGCTGATCCAAAGGCAGTGACTCTGACAGTGCAGCATTCCCTCAGTACCGCAGTGGCGTTTCTACTTAGAGGAGAGGAACTACGAGATTGGACAGGATGTGTTGACGGTGTCACTAAGACCACCCGGTTCCACCTCCGTGACATCGCCCGACTTCGCCGTCTCTCAGCTGATCCGCTGCTGAAACCCTCATTCGTGCCCTTGTTACCTCCAGACTCGACTGACCAAGTTTCTCTGGATAAGCCTCCCACGTTCTACCCTCCACGAGTTTGTGAGCCCATCCAAGACTCTGCCGCCCTGTGTCCTAACGCGCAGAAGTCCCGTTCACCCTTGTGCCCGCTGACCGATACCGGCTCCCAGTCTGCGGCACGTCGATGTAACAAAAGATTCCCACCCTCGTTTTCAAATCTCTCCATGACCTCGCACCACCCCCCCCAACCCCCTCACCCCCTCCCTATCTATATAACCTCCTCCTCAGATCTCTGCGCTCCTCCAATTCCGGCCTCTTGCCCAACCCCCGATTCCCATCGCTCCACCATTGGCGGCCGTGCCTTCAGCTGCCTGGGGGGCGGGGGGGGGCCTGAGCTCTGGAATTCCCTCCCTAAACCTCTCCGCCTCTCTCTCTCTGCGTGTGTACCTGCCTGTCTGGTGCCGCGATGCCTGTCTGTCCTCCTTTACGAAGCTCCTTAAAACCGACTTCTCTGACCGAGTTTTTGGCCACCTGTCCCCCAATATGTGACTCGGGGCCAAACCTTTCTTTCTAAAACTCCTGTGAGAGGTGCCGCATAAACACAAGTTGTTGTAATAAGAATCAGGAGCCTATTAGCGGGGCTGGGGGGTAGGGGAACTGTGAACATGTAATTGATGAGTGGCTGTCACGTTGGTATTTTTCCATCTCTGGCTTTTGCTCACAGCTTCACAGAGAGAGATTCTGCCTGCGTCAACTTAAAAAAAAACACAACTCAACCTCAGGAAACCCGTGACCAGAGCGAGTGTTTTAATTTTTTCCATTCTGTCTCTCCCCGGTGCCTGGAAGGGTAGCCTGATCCCAGTCCAGTGATGGATGAGTCAGCCTGGGTGGAAACAGTAACCCAGAGCTGATTCACTGGTGTGTGTGTGTGTGTGTGTGTGTGTGTGTGTGTGTGTGTGTGTGTGTGTGTGTGTGTGTGTGTGTGTGTGTTGTGTCCGTGTGTCTCTGTCTGTGTGTCTGTCTCTATCTGTTCGCCTGTGTGTATGTCTCTGTCCGCGTGTGTGTGTTTCTGTCTGTCCGCGTGTGTGTGTTTCTGTCTGTCCGCGTGTGTGTGTTTCTGTCTGTCCGCGTGTGTGTGTTTCTGTCTGTCCGCGTGTGTGTGTTTCTGTCTGACCGCGTGTGTGTGTTTCTGTCTGACCGCGTGTGTGTGTTTCTGTCTGACCGCGTGTGTGTGTTTCTGTCTGACCGCGTGTGTGTGTTTCTGTCTGACCGCGTGTGTGTGTTTCTGTCTGACCGCGTGTGTGTTTCTGTCTGACCGCGCGTGTGTGTTTCTGTCTGACCGCGCGTGTGTGTTTCTGTCTGACCGCGTGTGTGTGTTTCTGTCTGACCGCGTGTGTGTGTTTCTGTCTGACCGCGTGTGTGTGTTTCTGTCTGACCGCGTGTGTGTGTTTCTGTCTGACCGCGTGTGTGTGTTTCTGTCTGACCGCGTGTGTGTGTTTCTGTCTGACCGCGTGTGTGTGTTTCTGTCTGACCGCGTGTGTGTGTTTCTGTCTGACCGCGTGTGTGTGTTTCTGTCTGACCGCGTGTGTGTGTTTCTGTCTGACCGCGTGTGTGTGTTTCTGTCTGACCGCGTGTGTGTGTTTCTGTCTGACCGCGCGTGTGTTTCTGTCTGACCGCGCGTGTGTTTCTGTCTGACCGCGTGTGTGTCTGTCTGACCGCGTGTGTGTTTCTGTCTGACCGCGTGTGTGTGTTTCTGTCTGACCGCGTGTGTGTGTTTCTGTCTGACCGCGTGTGTGTGTTTCTGTCTGTCCGCGTGTGTGTGTTTCTGTCTGTCCGCGCGCGTGTGTGTCTCTGTCTGTCCGCGCGCGTGTGTGTCTGTCTGTCCGCGCGCGTGTGTGTCTGTCTGTCCGCGCGCGTGTGTGTCTGTCTGTCCGCGCGCGTGTGTCTCTGTCTGTCCGCGCGCGTGTGTCTCTCTGTCTGTCCGCGCGTGTGTGTCTGTCTGTCGGTCTGTTAGTTAATGCAGCTCCGTCTCTTCTAACCCCTTCAAACCAGTCGCTGATTAAACAAACCGGATTGATCAAGCCGGACAGAGATATACAAAATGCACGAACCCCATTCCATCTCCCTGAGGAGGCGGTGGCCCCAGTGGTAATGTCACTGGGCTAGTAATCCAGAGGCCCAGGCTAATGCTGTGGGGACATGGGTTCAAATCCCCCCACGGCAGCTGGTGGAATTTAAATTCAATTAATAAAAGCTGGAATCACAAACCAGTCTCAGTGACGGTGACCATGACAACCATAGTGGATTGTCGTTAAAACCCCATCTGGGTCACTAATGCCCCTTTAGGGAGGGAAATCTGCCGTCCTTACCCCGGTCTGGCCCTACACGTGACTCCAGACCCACAGCCACACGTGGTCGACTCTTAACTGCCCCTCTGAAATGGCCGAGCGAGACCACTCAGTTCAAGGGGCAATTAGGGATGGGCAACAAATGCTGGAGACACCCACATCTCGTGAAAGATTAAAGAGAAAACAAATTGCTTTTTTTCCCCTGTTTTCTTTCCTTGCCTCCGAGCCACCGGTCCTTGTCCGAGACGCCTGGGTCCAGTTCACTCAAATTCCTGTGATCAGGAGACACTCCCCGTGGTTCTATAAGAGATTGGATCGTTATCTGAAGAGGGAGAGTTTACACGGCGATGGGGCAACGGCCTGGGCTGGGCTGTGGTGGTCTTTTTCATTGCCAGGCTCAGAGAGGCAAGCGTGGATTTTTAACGTGTTCCTGATCGCCCCTTTTCTCTTTCAGAGGGGACCCCCCGCAGTACATGTCGTCCTGGGAAATGAGGCCTGTGACCTGGACTCCATGGTTTCTGCCATTGCGTTTGCTTACTTCCTGAGCAAGGTCTGTGAGCATCTCTCTCACACGCACCCACACCTCCCTATCTCTGTAACCTCCTCCAATCCCTACAGCCCTCCCTATCTCTGTAACCTCCTCCAGCCCCTACACCCCTCCCTATCTCTGTAACCTCCTCCAGTCCCTACACCCCTCCCTATCTCTGTAACCTCCTCCAGCCCCTACACCCCTCCCTATCTCTGTAACCTCCTCCAGCCCCTATACCCCTCCCTACCTCAGTAACCTCCTCCAGCCCCTACACCCCTCCCTATCTCTGTAACCTCCTCCAGCCTCTACACCCCTCCCTATCTCTGTAACCTCCTCCATCCCCTACACCCCTCCCTATCTCTGTAACCTCCTCCAGCCCCTACACCCCTCCCTATCTCTGTAACCACCTCCAGCCCCTACACCCCTTCCTATCTCTGTAACCTCCTCCAGCCCCTACGCCCCTCCCTATCTCTGTAACCTCCTCCAGTCCCTACACCCCTCCCTATCTCTGTAACCTCCTCCAGCCCCTACGCCCCTCCCTATCTCTGTAACCTCCTCCAGTCCCTACGCCCCTCCCTATCTCTGTAACCTCCTCCAGCCCCTACACCCCTCCCTATCTCTGTAACCTCCTCCAGCCCCTACACCGCTCCCTATCTCTGTAACCTCCTCCAGTCCCTACACCCCTCCCTATCTCTGTAACCTCCTCCACCCCTCCCTATCTCTGTAACCTCCTCCAGCCGCTACACCCCTCCCTATCTCTGTAACCTCCTCCAGCCCCGACACCCCTCCCTATCTCTGTAACCTCCTCCAGCCCCTACACCCCTCCCTATTTCTGTAACCTCCTCCAGCCCCGACAGCCCTCCCTATCTCTGTAACCTCCTCCAGCCCCTACACCCCTCCCTATCTCTGTAAACTCCTCCAGCCCCTATACCCCTCCCTACCTCAGTAACCTCCTCCAGCCCCTACACCCCTCCCTACCTCAGTAACCTCCTCCAGCCCCTACACCCCTCCCTATCTCTGTAACCTCCTCCAGCCTCGACACCCCTCCCTATCTCTGTAACCTCCTCCATCCCCTACACCCCTCCCTATCTCTGTAACCTCCTCCAGCCCCTACACCCCTCCCTATCTCTGTAACCTCCTCTAGCCCCTACACCCCTCCCTATCTCTGTAACCTCCTCCAGCCCCTACACCCCTCCCTATCTCTGTAACCTCCTCCAGTCCCTACACCCCTCCCTATCTCTGTAACCTCCTCCAGCCCCTAAGCCCCTCCCTATCTCTGTAACCTCCTCCAGCCCCTACACCCCTCCCTATCTCTGTAACCTCCTCCAGACCCCTACACCCCTCCCTATCTCTGTCACCTCCTCCAGCTCCTACACCCCTTCCTATCTCTGTAACCTCCTCCAGCCCCTACGTCCCTCCCTATCTCTGTAACCTCCACCAGCACCTACACCCCTCCCTATCTCTGTAACCTCCGCCAGCCCCTACACCCCTCCCTATCTCTGTAACTAACTCCAGCCCCTACACCCTCCCTATCTCTGTAACTAACTCCAGCCCCTACACCCCTCCCTATCTCTGTAACCTCCCGAAGCCCCTACAACCCTCCCTATCTCTGTAACTTCCTCCAGCCCCTACACCCCTCCCTATCTCTGTAACCTCCTCCAGCACCTACACCCCTCCGTCTCTCTGTAACCTCCTCCAGCCCCTGCACCCCTCCGTCTCTCTGTAACCTCCTACACACCTCCCTATCTCTGTAACCTCCTCCAATCCCTACACCCCTCCCTATCTCTGTAACCTCCTCCAGCCCCTACACCCCTCCCTATCTCTAACCTCCTCCAGCCCCTACACACCTCCCTATCTCTGTAACCTCCTCCAGCCCTACACTCCTCCCTATCTCTGTAACCACCTCCAGCCCCTACACCCCTCCCTATCTCCGTAACCTCCTCCACCCCTACTCCCCTCCCTTTCTCTGTAACCTCCTCCAGCCCCTACACCCCTCCCTATCTCTGTAACCTCCTCCAGCCCCTACACCCCTCCCTATCTGTGTAACCTCCCCCAGCCCCTACACCCCTCCCTATCTCTGTAACCTCCTCCAGCCCCTACACCCCTCCCTATCTCTGTAACCTCCTCCAGCCCCTACACCCCTCCATATCCATATAACCTCCCCCAGCCCCTACAACCCTCCCTATCTCTGTAACCTCCTCCAGCCCTTACACCCCTGCCAATCTCTGTAACCTCCTCCAGCCCCTACACGCCTCCCTATCTCTGTAACTAACTCCAGCCCCTACACCCCTCCCTATCTCTGTAACCTCCTCCAGCCCCTTCACCCCTCCCTATCACTGTAACTAACTCCACCCCCTACACCCCTCCCTATCTCTGTAACCTCCTCCAGCCCCCACACAGCTCCCTATCTCTGTAACCTCCGCCAGCCCCTACACCCCTCCCTATCTCTGTAACTAACTCCAGCCCCTACACCCCTCCCTAACTCTGTAACCTCCACCAGCCCCTACACCCCTCCCTATCACTGTAACCTCCTCCAGCCCCTACACCCCTCCCTATCTCTGTAACCTCCCGAAGCCCCTACAACCCTCCCTATCTCTGTAACCTCCTCCAGCCCCAACACCCCTCCCCATCTCTGTAACCTCCTCCAGCCCCTACACCCCTCTCTATCGCTGTAACCTCCTCCAGCCCCTACACCCCTCTCTATCTCTGTAACCTCTTCCAGCCCCTACACACCTCCCTATCTCTGTAACCTCCTCCAGCCCCTACACCCGTCCCTATCTCTGTAACCTCCTCCAGCCCCTACACCCCTCCCTATCTCTGTAACCTCCTCCAGCCCCTGCACCCCTCCCTATCTCTGTAACTAACTCCACCCCCTACACCCGTCCCTATCTCTGTAACCTCCTCCAGCCCCTACACCCCTCCCTATCTCTGTAACCTCCCCCAGCCCCTACACCCCTCCCTATCTCTGTAACCTCCCCCAGCCCCTACACCCCTCCCTATCTCTGTAAACTCCCGCAGCCCCTACACCCCTCCCTATCTCTAACCTCCTCCAGCCCCTACACACCTCCCTATCTCTGTAATCTCCTCCAGCCCTACACTCCTCCCTATCTCTGTAACCACCTCCAGCCCCTACACCCCTCCCTATCTCTGTAACCTCCTCCACCCCCACACCCCTCCCTTTCTCTGTAACCTCCTCCAGCCCCTACACCCCTCCCTATCTCTGTAACCTCCTTCAGCCCTTACACCCCTCCCTATCTGTGTAACCTCCCCCAGCCCCTACACCCCTCCCTATCTCTGTAACCTCCTCCAGCCCCTACACCCCTCCCTATCTCTGTAACCTCCTCCAGCCCCTACACCCCTCCATATCTATATAACCTCCCCCAGCCCGGACACCCCTCCCTATCTCTGTAACCTCCTCCAGCCCCTACACCCCTGCCAATCTCTGTAACCTCCTCCAGCTCCTACACCCCTCCCTATCTCTGTAACCTCCTCCAGCCCCTACACCCCTCCCTATCTCTGTAACCTCCTCCACCCCCACACCCCTCCCTTTCTCTGTAACCTCCCCCAGCCCCTACACCCCTCCCTATCTCTGTAACCTCCTCCAGCCCCTACACCCTTCCCTATCTCTGTAACCTCCTCCAGCCCCTACGCCCCCTCCCTATCTCTGTAACTTCCTCCAGCTCCTACACCCCTCCTTATCTCTATAACCTCCCCCAGCCCCTACACCCCTCCCTATCTCTGTAACCTCCTCCAGCCCCTACACCCCTCCCTTCCTTTGTAACCTCCTAACAAGTCCCCAAGATTCCCGCACTGCTCCAATTCCGGTCTCTTGCCCTTCCCCCATTTTCCATCGCTGCACCATTGGCAGCCGTGCCTTCAGCTGCCTGGACCCTGCGCTGTGGAATTCCCTCCCTAAATCTATCTCTTTATTTCGCACCCTGCCTAGCTATCACACCTTGTGGGATGTTGCCACGGCAACAAATCCGTCAATCACCACGACTTTATAAAGAATTGCCTCATTGGCCGTAAAGCGCTTCGGGATGCACTGAGGTTGTGAAAGTTGCTATATAAGTGCAGACCAGTTGTGTTTATCTTGTTCACGTCCAGCTCCCTGAGTCTTGGGCCGCCACGTACATTTCTCAATAGCTCAAAGAAAAAAACAAAATCCCTGGAGAAAAAGAGACATGCGGTCGAAGCTTTTTGTCTTGGACTCATCAGGTCTGATTCGCAAGAATACCAAACCGCAAAGCGAGCAACAATTTGCACTGCATGAGAGAGGAGAGCTGATTGGTTGGCAAATCAGCTCTGATTTGGTCGTGGCGAATGCACCAAGGAACTACTGCCCCTTACACCGCTTAATTAAAAAAGGGCACGATGCCTGGGCATGTTCCTTTTGGCTGCAGAGGACAGGTCCCTCCATATGAAATGTATGTAGCTTGTAGCAAGTATAAGTGAGCCACAATGCGACCCCGGCTGATGACCTTAAATTGGTTATTAGTGTAATTAGGCTCTGCGCGGATTAGTAATCCTACAACTGTTCTGTTTCTGTGTGAAACCCCATTCCAGAGAGCCGGTACAGTCCCAATAGGCCGAATGACCTCCTTCTGCCCTGTAAAGAAAACTCACTTGATCACGGGACCATGTCTCGATTTAGCGTCATCAGTATGCTCGGAAATGAAAACTCGGTAGATAACTTGCCTGTTAATTCACTTGAGTCGAACTATGTTGTTGATGCCCTGAACTTGGTCATTGTTGTACCGGTTTTTAACTGCTCGGGTGTTGCACCTTTGGGTGCTGTTGTTGGCTTTTCTTGTAGACCGCGCTGGACCGGAAGGCCGTGACTGTGCCTGTCTTGAACATTCCACGCTCCGAGTTTCCTCTGCGCAGCGAGTGCACTTTCCTCCTCCGGGAGAACCGCCTATCCGAGGACCTGCTGGTGTTCCGAGATGAGATCGACCTGCGCGGGCTGCACAGGGACGGCCGACTGACCCTGACGCTAGTCGATCACAACGTTCTGCCCAGGTAGCCGGTCGCAGTCGGGTGATGGGAGGGCGAGGGTGGGTGGGTGGGTTGGGGGGGGGAAGTCAGAAATGACAGGGAGTTTCAACGGGGTTAATAAGGAGAAACCCTTTCCCATTGGCTGGGAGATAATTTAAAGATAATTGGTACAAGAACCGGGGTGGGGTAAAGGAGATATGATACGGTTATGATCCAATTCCTGCCTCTTGCCCATCCCCCGATTCCCATCGCTCCACCATCGGCGGCCGTGCCTTCAGCTGCCTGGGGGGCCCTGAGCTCTGGAATTCCCTCCCTAAACATCTCCACCCACCTCTCTGTCTCCTCATGAAAGATGCTCCTTAAAACCGACATAGCTTTAGGTCACCTGTCCCTAATATCTCTTTGCAGGTTCGTTCTCAAACTCAGCTAGCTCTCCTGTGAAGCACCCAGGCACGTCCCACCACCAGTGAAGGGTGCTATATAAATGCACGTTGCTGATCTGAGATGCGCTGCCTGAAAAGTAGCAATGTTAACATTCAGACGGACGGTTGAGACGGAAAGATTTGCAGGACGATGGGGGAGCAAAGGCAGGGGGAGGGGGGACTAATTGGACAGCTCTCTAAAAGAGCCAGCACAGACGTGAGCCGATTGACCTCCTGGGTTGCTGTCTGGTTTCCTTCTGAAGGATGTGTGGCGTTGCCGCCCTGTCGGAGGGTCAGTGCTGAGGGAGCGCCGCACTGTGGGAGGGTCAATACTGAGGGAGTGCCGCACTGTCGGAGGGTCAGTGCTGAGGGAGTGTTGCACTGTCGGAGGGTCAGTGCTGAGGGAGTGTTGCACTGTCGGAGGGTCAGTGCTGAGGGAGTGTTGCACTGTCGGAGGGTCAGTGCTGAGGGAGTGTTGCACTGTCGGAGGGTCAGTGCTGAGGGAGTGTTGCACTGTCGGAGGGTCAGTGCTGAGGGAGTGTTGCACTGTCGGAGGGTCAGTGCTGAGGGAGTGTTGCACTGTCGGAGGGTCAGTGCTGAGGGAGTGTTGCACTGTCGGAGGGTCAGTGCTGAGGGAGTGTTGCACTGTCGGAGGGTCAGTGCTGAGGGAGTGTTGCACTGTCGGAGGGTCAGTGCTGAGGGAGTGTTGCACTGTCGGAGGGTCAGTGCTGAGGGAGTGTTGCACTGTCGGAGGGTCAGTGCTGAGGGAGTGTTGCACTGTCGGAGGGTCAGTGCTGAGGGAGTGTTGCACTGTCGGAGGGTCAGTGCTGAGGGAGTGTTGCACTGTCGGAGGGTCAGTGCTGAGGGAGTGTTGCACTGTCGGAGGGTCAGTGCTGAGGGAGTGTTGCACTGTCGGAGGGTCAGTGCTGAGGGAGTGTTGCACTGTCGGAGGGTCAGTGCTGAGGGAGTGTTGCACTGTCGGAGGGTCAGTGCTGAGGGAGTGTTGCACTGTCGGAGGGTCAGTGCTGAGGGAGTGTTGCACTGTCGGAGGGTCAGTGCTGAGGGAGTGTTGCACTGTCGGAGGGTCAGTGCTGAGGGAGTGTTGCACTGTCGGAGGGTCAGTGCTGAGGGAGCGTTGCACTGTCGGAGGGTCAGTGCTGAGGGAGCGCCGCACTGTCGGAGGGTCAGTCCTGAGGGAGCGCCGCACTGTCGGAGGGTCAGTCCTGAGGGAGCGCCGCACTGTCGGAGTTCAGTCCTGAGGGAGCGCCGCACTGTCGGAGGGTCAGTCCTGAGGGAGCGCCGCACTGTCGGAGTTCAGTCCTGAGGGAGCGCCGCACTGTCGGAGGGTCAGTACTGAGGGAGCGCCGCACTGTCGGAGGGTCAGTACTGAGTGAGCGCTGCACTGTTGGGGGATCAGTGCAGAGCGGGCACTGCGGTGCCCGCAGGATGTGTTCTTTTAGGATGAGATATTAAATCCCATTTGCCCCTCCCAGATGGATGTCAGTGTCGTCCCCCCCCCGCCCCACTCCCCTGCCCACCCCCTCTACCCTGCCCACCCCTCTACTCTGCTGTTTCTTAGCCAGCAGATGAGCTGGATCATTGTCACGTTGCTGTTTCTGGGAGCTTGGTGTGTGCAGATTGATTGCTGCATTTCCCACATTACAATAGCGGCCACACTCCAAAAAGTTATTGATTGGCTGTAATCCACTTATGGTCTGGGGCTGTGTAAGGTGCTGCATAAATGCACATTCTTCCATCTCCTACCTGATGATCTTAAAATCAGTAACCACAGTCCTGTGGGAACTGTGAAGATCCACCAGAAATAGAAGCAGGAGTAGACCACTCGGCCCATCGAGCCTGCTCCGCCATTCATTGCGATCATGGCTGATCTTGGGCTTCGACTCCATTTTCCCACCTGCTCCCCATGTCCCTTCCTTGGGACACAAAAATATCTGTCTATCCCAGGCTTAGATGGATTCAACGATGGAGCATCCACAACCCTCTGGGGTAGAGAATTCCAAAGATTCACAGCCCCTTTGAGTGAAGTAATTTCTCTTCATCTGAGTCCTAAACGATCGGCCCCTTATCCTGAGACTGGGCCCCCCCCCCGTGTTTTAGATTCTCCGACCAGCGGGAACAATCCCTCAGCCTCCACTCTGTCGAACCCCTTCACAATCTTGTAGGTTTCAATGAGATCGTCTCTCATTCTTCTGAACTCCAGAGAATATAAGCCCAATTTACCCAGCCTCTCGTCCTAGTACAACCCCCTCATCCCAGGGACCGATCGAGTGAACCTTTGCTGTAACGCTTCCAATGCAAGTATATCCTTTCTTAAATGTGGAGACCAAAACTGCGCACAGTGTTCCAGGCGCAGTCTCACCAAAATCCTACACAACTGTAGCAGGACTAATTTTTTTTTCTTGTATTCCAATCCCTTTACAATAAAGACTAACCCGCCATTTGCCTTTCTAATCACTTGCTGCATCTGCATGCTAACTTTCTGCATTCCTTATACAAGCACATCCAAGCCTCTTTGAACATCAACCCTTACAAGATGCTCACCTTTCAAAAATAATCTGCTTTTCTTGTACTGTTGACCGAAGTGAAGACCTTCACATTTCCCTGTACTTCACTCCATCCATTATCTTGTTGGCCACTCACTTAACCTGTCCATGTCTCTTTGCAGCCTCTCTGTGTCCTCCCCGCAGCTTACCTTCCCGCCGACCTTGCTTGCAAGCCATTAGCGTCTGTGTGTGCCGACGCTCGAGGGTCTGCTCTTGCCGATGTGCCTCTTTACTGGATTTCTCTGTTCTTTGCCTGCCCAGAGGTGACATGGCCCTGGAGGAAGTGGTGACAGAGGTGATTGACCACCGACCCGTGGAGCGCCCTTCGACCCCTGCCTGTGTCGTGACTGCTGAGCCCGTGGGGTCCTGCGCGACGCTGGTGACCGAGCGGATTCTCCAGAGAGCGCCTGAGGTTCTGGACAGGCAACTCGCTTACATACTGCGCAGTAAGATTTGCACTGCGATTTCTGAGGCTTGCCGGTGTTGTTGGGGGTGGAGGGGGGGTGGGGGGGTGGTTGGCGTTGTTGGGGTAGGTGGGTGGGGGGGGGGCGGTTTTATTTTCGAGGGACGGGAGAAGGGAGGCAAATGTGTGGTCGTCACTAATAAATCCGATGGGGAATTCAGGAGAAACTTCTTTACCCAGAGAGCGGGGAGAATGTGAGACTGGCTCCCACGGGAAGTGGGGAGAATGTGGGACTCGCTCCCACGGGGAGTGGGGAGAATGTGGGACTGGCTCCCACGGGAAGTGGGGAGAATGTGGGACTCGCTCCCGCGGGGAGTGGGGAGAATGTGGGACTGGCTCCCACGGGAAGTGGGGAGAATGTGGGACTCGCTGCCACGGGGAATGGGGAGAATGTGGGACTCGCTCCCACGGGGAGTGGGGAGAATGTGGGACTGGCTCCCATGGGGAGTGGGGAGAATGTGGGACTCGCTCCCACAGGGAGTGGGGAGAATGTGGGACTCGCTCCCACGGGGAGTGGGGAGAATGTGGGACTCGCTCCCACGGGGAGTGGGGAGAATGTGGGACTCGCTCCCACGGGGAGTGGGGGAGAATGTGGGACTCGCTCCCAGGGGAGCGGGGAGAATGTGGGACTCGCTCCCACGGGGAGTGGGGAGAATGTGGGACTGGCTCCCATGGGGAGTGGGGAGAATGTGGGACTCGCTCCCACAGGGAGTGGGGAGAATGTGGGACTCGCTCCCACAGGGAGTGGGGAGAATGTGGGACTCGCTCCCACGGGGAATGGGGAGAATGTGGGACTCGCTCCCACGGGGAGTGGGGGAGAATGTGGGACTCGCTCCCACGGGGAGTGGGGGAGAATGTGGGACTCGCTCCCAGGGGAGCGGGGAGAATGTGGGACTCGCTCCCACGGGGAGTGGGAGAGAATGTGGGATTCGCTCCCACGGGGAGTGGGAGAGAATGTGGGACTCGCTCCCAGGGGAGTGGTCGAGGCGAATAGCAGAGATGCGTTGAAGCGGGGGTGGAAGCTGGATAAACGCATGAGGGAGAAAGGGATAGAAGGATATGGTGATGGGCCGAGTGGAAGAGGGGGATGGGAGGGGGCTCGTGTTGGGTCCAGTTGGTTTCTGTGCTTGTAAGTATTTTGAAGAAATCAGTGTTGAAACAGAAGCCTTGACTCGCCCTCCGTTTGTCCCCTGTAGGTACCATCGTGCTGGACTGCATCAACATGGCTCCGGAGGCTGGCAAGGTCACACCGAAAGACTCCCAGTACGTCGCCGAGTTGGAATCCAGATTCGGTGACCTCCTGCCCAGAGCCGCTGCGTTTGACTCGCTGCAGAAAGCCAAGTTTGACGTTAGCGGTAACTGTCGCTGTTCCCATTGACCGGGGCCAGCCGCAGAGCGGGAGGGAGGGAGCGAGGAAGGAAGGGGGGGAAAAAAAAAATCTCATCGGACAGCGCGCGAGGGTTCGGTCTCTTCCTCCTTTCGGCCGAGGCTCCGGCCTCTCGAGCGGGAAAGCCGCGGGTTCGAATCCCACTGGCTCCAGGGATTTCCCCTAGGTGAATTCAGGCCGGTCGCGAGGGAGTACTGTCATAACGTGGAAATGGCGGGAGCCAATTTGCACACAGCAAGCTCCCACAAACAGCAACGTGGTCATGGCTCAGATCGTCAGTTTTTAGGAATACATGAGGGATAAAAGCCCCGCCACGCGGGGGGACTCCCTTGCTCCACTTTGCAATGGTAGCTATGGGATCGTGTGTTTAATTTAGTACTGAGAGCACACGTCTATGTCCCAATGCAGCAAGACCTGGACAATATCTAGGCTTGGGCGGGCAAGTGGCACGTAACATTGGCGCCACACGAGTGCCAGGTAATGACCATCTCCAACCAGAGAGAATCTAACCATCTCCCCTTGACATTCAATGGCATTACCATTGCTGAATCCCCCACTATCAACATCCTGAGGGTTACCATTGACCAGAGGCTGAACTGAACTAGTCATATTCAGTTCTGATGAAGAGTCATACGGACTCGAAACGTTAACTGTGCTCCTCTCCGCAGAAGCTGTCAGACCTGCTGAGTTTTTCCAGCTATTTTTATTTTTGTTTCAGATTTCCAGCATCCGCAGTATTTTGCTTTTAGCCATATAAATACGTTGGCTACAAGAGCAGGTCAGAGGCTGGGAATCCTGCGGTGAGTAACTCACCTCCTGACTCCCCAAAGCCTGTCCACCATCTACAAGGCACAAGTCAGGAGTGTGATGGAATACTCCCCACTTGTCTGGATGAGTGCAGCTCCCACAACACTCAAGCTCCTTCGGTACTGACCCTTGAAGAGTTGGCCTGGATTTTGTCTTTCTGCCCCTGGACTGGAGCTCGCGAACCCCTCTCGCTTGGGGGGTGGGTAGCGAGAGAGAGTTACTCACTCGGCCACTGATGGCTGATTTGGGCACCAAGGCTAACATTGTTGAGAGGGAGGAGGAGCGATTCCGTCCCATCGGTATAAATCGTTTTGTTCTACCCAGGGTTGACCATCGAGCAGATGCTGAGGAAAGACCTGAAGGTTTTGTCCGGAGGGGATCTTCATTTGGCCATGAGTGCTGTCTACATGAGGCTTGAGGTAGGAGACGTCAATGGGTTCAGTCTAACCTTCCTTTGACACAAAAACGGCATTTCACTCAGCGGAGCCTGAGGTAATTTTGTTCTCTCGTTATTCTGAACTGTAGCCTCGAGCTGCCAACGTGTGTGAAGCTCGGCGGGTATCGGTTTAAATTTTCACGGGATGCGGGTGTCGCTGACAAGTCCAGCATTTGTTGCCCGCCCCTTGAACTGAGTGGCCTCGCTCGGCCATTTCAGGGGGCAGTTAAGAGTCGACCACATGGCTGTGGGTCTGGAGTCACGTGTAGGCCAGACCGGGTAAGGACGGCAGATTTCCCTCCCTAGAGGGGCATTAGTGACCCAGATGGGGTTTTTAACGACAATCGATGATGGTTTCATGGTCACCATCACTGAGACTAGCTTTCAATTCCAGATTTTTTACTAATTAATTGAATTTAAATTCCACCAGCTGCCGTGGTGGCATTTGCAAACGTACGAATTAGGAGCAGGAGTAGGCCACTCGGCCCCTCGAGCCTGCTCTGCCATTCAATAAGATCACGACTGATCTGATTGTAACCTCAACCCCACATTCCTGCCTACCCCCCCATAGTCTTTCACCCCCTTGTTCATCAAGAATCTATCCATCTCTGCCTTAAAAATATTCAAAGACTCTGCTTCCACCACCTTTTCAGGAAGAGAGTCCCAAAGACTCTCCACCCTCTGATAGAAAGAAAATTCTCCTCATCTCTGTCTTAAATGGACGACCCCTTATTTTTAAACAGTGACTCCTAGTTCTAGATTCTCCCACAAGAGGAAACACCCTCTCCACATCCACCCTGTCAAGACCCCTCAGGATCTTATAGGTTTCAATCAAGTCGCCTCTTACTCTTCTAAACTCCAGCGGATACAAGCCCCGCCTGTCCAACCTTTCCTCGTAAGACAGCCCACCCATTCCAGGTGTTAGTCTGGTAAACCTTCTCTGAACTGCTTCCAACACATTTACATCCTTCTTTAAATAAGGAGACCAGTACTGTACACAGTGCTCCAGATGTGAATAATAATTTGTGCCCCTGTCCCTCGAGCATTAGTCGGAACCTCTGGATTACGAGTCCACCACTAATCCTCCTCCATTGCGGACCTCATCTCCGATCCTTCACCTTTTCCCACAGGATTTACTCCTCGGGGGATAGTATACTGGTCCTCGGGGGATAGTATACTGGTCCTCGAGGGATAGTATACTGGTCCTCGAGGGATAGTATATTGGTCCTCGGGGGATAGTATACTGGTCCTCGAGGGATAGTATACTGGTCCTCGGGGGTTAGTATACTGGCCCTCGGGGGTTAGTATACTGGCCCTCGGGGGTTAGTATACTGGTCCTCGGGGGATAGTATACTGGTCCTCGGGGGATAGTATACTGGTCCTCGGGGGATAGTATACTGGTCCTCGGGGGATAGTATACTGGTCCTCGGGGGATAGTACACTGGTCCTCGGGGGCTAGTATACTGATCCTCGGGGGCTAGTATACTGATCCTCGGGGGATAGCATACTGGTCCTCGGGGGATAGCATACTGGTCCTCGGGGGATAGCATACTGGTCCTCGGGGGATAGCATACTGGTCCTCGGGGGATAGCATACTGGTCCTCGGGGGATAGCATACTGGTCCTCGGGGGATAGCATACTGGTCCTCGGGGGATAGCATACTGGTCCTCGGGGGATAGCATACTGGTCCTCGGGGGATAGCATACTGGTCCTCGGGGGATAGCATACTGGTCCTCGGGGGATAGCATACTGGTCCTCGGGGGATAGCATACTGGTCCTCGGGGGATAGCATACTGGTCCTCGGGGGATAGCATACTGGTCCTCGGGGGATAGCATACTGGTCCTCGGGGGATAGCATACTGGTCCTCGGGGGATAGCATACTGGTCCTCGGGTTGGGGGGGTGGTAGTCTACTGGTCCGTGGGGGGTGGGGGTTGGGGGGGGCAGTCTACTGGTCCTCAGGGGGTGGGGGTGGGGGGTGGGGCAGTCTACTGGTCCTCGGGGCGGTGGGGGGGGGGGTGGTGTGGGGTTGCGGGGTGTAGTCTACTGGTCCTAGTGGGTGTGCAGCGGAGAGTTGCCAGAATTATACCCAGGGCTAAAAGGGTTAAAATGTGAGAAAAGCTTGCCTTCTCCACATTGCAACAGTGGCTACACTTCATGCTGCGCTGCTCCAGGATAACCTGAAACCTGCTCTGTAAATGGAGTCTTTCTTTCCTTTCTAGACTCTGCTCATACCTCCCCCCACCCCATTAAGGGGTGATCTAATCGAGGGGACGCAGTGGCACAGCGGTATTATCACTGGACTGGTATCCCAGAGGCGCAGGGGTAATTCTCTGGGGACCCGGGTTCGAAAACTGCCACGGCAGATGGTGAAACATGAACCCGTTAAAAGTCCGAGGATGACCATGAAACCATTGCTGCCGATTGTGGTTAAAAAGCCCATCTGGGTCACTAATGCTCCCTTTAGGGAAGGAAATCTGCTGTCCTTACCCGGTCTGGCCTACATGTGACCCAGAGCAATGTGGTTGATGCCTAAATGCCCTCTGAGCAAGAGCAATTAGGGATGGGATGGGAAATAAATAAAGTTGAGGGATTTAAGATGATTAAGGGATTTAAGAAACTATTTCTTCTGTGGGTTAGTGGGGCAGTCGGGTTGGGGGGAAGGTAGGGAGAGTCCAGAACAAGGGGATAGATAGAACCTTAAAATGAGAGCCAGGCTGTTGAGGGGTGGTGTCAGGGAGCACTTCCTCACACACAGGGGAGTGGGAATCTGGAATGCCCTTCCCCACACCACCCTTCCCAAAAAAACAGGCTGCGGAGTCGATTGTAAAATTTAAAAACTGAGCTTTCTATTGACCAGGGTTATTGAGGACCTCACCTCTGGTAAGGTGGGTGGATGGAGTTAAGATGCAGCTCCGCCATGATCTAACCGAATGACGGAACAGGCTCGAGGGGCTGAATGGCCTCTTCCTTGTTGCCCCTGTTCCTCTCCCCCACCCTCTCCAGAGGCAGTCAGGGGGACGGGTAGTTAAATGCTGGTGTTGCCCATAAGCTGCGAATGAGTTATGAAAGATGAGAGAGAGTGAGTGAGTGAGTGTTCGGGCCGGAGGGAGGATGGGATTGGGGCCTAGCTGTGACGCACCACGTGGTCGAATTGCCGTGTCACTCTGCGGGTGGGCGTCGCTGTGCACCACCGCCCCCCGCTCCGCCCCCCCCCCCCCCCCCCCCCCCCCCCATACTGTTGGTGCGAAGTAACTTTGCTTTTGACATATTTCGTCGAGGACCTTGCCTTCTGATCCTTCGCCCTTTCCCGCAGGATTTACTGGCACGTCCTCGCTTGAAGGAAGGGTTTGAGGAATTCTGTCGAGGGGGCGGCTACAGTGTTGTGGTTGTCATGACGATCTCCTTCGGCCAAAAGAGCGAACCTTTCCGGCAACTGGCAGTCTACAGCGCTCACCACGACTTGAGAGACGCAGTAGGTTTTTCTTTCTGAGAGCTTCCTCGGGGAGCGGGTGGGGAGGGCTCGGAAGGCTGAGTGCCCTATCTCAGCCCTGCCCTAGGGATGTAAAACGTGAGGAAGGGTACGGAGGACCATTCCCCCCCCCACCACCTGGACGAGGGTCCTCCGCTGTAGCTCGATGTGGGTGGTGGGGGGTAATGGGAGGAGGGACAGGCCAAGGTTCCTGCTCCTCACTGCCACCCAGTGGCTCCTGCTGGGCACTGCGCATGTACACGGTGGGGGTGAATGAGGATCAAAATTGGGCTTGAGAGGCTCAACGTGGTAAATAGCCTGCCTCAGTAGGCTCCTGGGAGAAGAGTTTTTATTTATTCTTTCAAGGAATGGGGGCGTCACCCGCTAGGCCAGCATTTAATGCCCATCCCTAATTGCCCCCTGGGGAGGTAGTGATGAGCCGCTGCCTTGAGCCGCTGCAGTCCCTGCGGTGTACGTGAACCCACTGTGCTGATAGGAAGGGAGTTCCAGGATTTTGACCCAGCGACAGTGAAGGAATGGCCGATATATTTCCAAGTCAGGATGGTGAGGGGCTCGGAGGGGAACTTCCAGGTGGTGGCGTTCCCCATGTGTCTGCTGCCCTTGTCCTTCTAGATGGTAGAGGTCGTGGGTTTTTGAAGGAACCTTGGTGAGTCGCTGCAGTGCATCTTGCAGATGGCGCGCACTGATGCCATTGTGCGTTAGTGGTGAAGGAACTGAATTTTGAAGGTGGTGGATGGGGTGCCGATCGAGCGGGGCTGTTTTGTCCTGAATATATCGAACTTCTTGAGTGTTGTGGGAGCTGCACTCATCCAGGCAAGTGGGGAGTATTCCATCACACTCTGACTTGTATCTTGTAGATGGTGGACAGGCTTTGGGGAGTCAGGAGGTGAGTTCCTTGTCGCAGGATTCCCAGCCTCTGACCTGCTCTCGTAGCCACAGTATTTATATGGCTGGTCCAGTTCAGTCTCTGGTCAGTGGTAACGCCCAGGATGTTGATAGTGGGGGATTCAGCGACAATAATGTTATTGACTGTCAAGGGGCAATGGTTAGATTCTGTCTCGTTGGAGATGGTCATAGCCTGGCACTTGTGTGGCCACTTGGGTAAGATAAGGGAGAGGTTAGCTGGTGCCAGCAGACTTGTATCCTGGCAAAAATTAGTATCTTTGGCAGGGAGGGTTTATGAAAGTTGGCTGAGGGTGATTAATATATTGTAATGTTACTGTGTGCAGGTTCACATGCGCCTATCTTTTAGTTGGCTGAGGGTGATTAATATATTGTAATGTTACTGTGTGCAGGTTCACATGCGCCTATCTTTAAAACAGGATTGTCGACAAGGCTATCAGGAAAAAACTTGCGGGATATCAGGCTTTATAAATGGGAGAATGGAGTACAAAAGCAAGGAAGTTATGCTAAGCCTTCATAGTTCATGTTTTGTTAATTACGTTAAGGTTAAGGGAAACAGGTGATGGGCATTAATTGTCTATAAACGGGGGATAGCTGGGACACTGGGTTGAGTGGGAGGAGAGTCGAGATACTGAACAAGTCGATAAGCTCTCAGTAAAGAAAAGCTCTTTGTCTTGGTTTCAGTTTCACCAACCAGCTTGGATTGTAAATCATTGTTTAGATCCTAGATGCGGTGTTCTGTACAATTCGGGAAGGATGTCGAGGCCTTGGAGAGGGTACGGAGGGACATTTACCCAGAATGGGGCCGGGGATGAGGGACTTTAGCTCATGTGGAGAGACTGGGAGGAGCTGGGATTGTTCTCCTCAGAGCGGAGAAGGTTAAGGGGGAGATTTAATCGAGGCGTTCAAAATCAGGAAGGGGGTTTGGACAGAGTAAATAAAGAGAAACTGTTTCCACTGGGCAGGAGGCTCGGTAACCAGAGGGGGACACAGATTGAAGAGAATCGGGGAAAGAACCAGAGGGGGTGATGAGAATTTTTTTTTTTTTTGGACACAGCGAGTTCATGTGATCTGGAAGGCGCTGCCTGAAAGGGCGGTGGAAGCAGATTCAATAGGAACTTTCAAAAGGGGGAATTCGATTATAGAGAAGATGAATCAAGAACCAGAGATCATAATTTTAACACGGTCCCTAATAAATCAATCGGGAATTCAGGAGAAACGTATTTACCCAGAGAGTGGGGAGACTCGCTACCGCAGGGAGTGGTCGAGGCGAATAGCAGAGATGCACTTAAGGGGGAAGCTGGGTGAACACACGAGGGAGAAAGGAATAGAAGGATATGGTGATGGGGTGAGCTGAAGAGGGGGGTGGGAGGAGGCTCGTATTGAAGCAGACATGCCTGCAGGTTATTTGACCTTGCGAGGCATCACCAGAGTTGAGGCTGATTCTTATTTGGGGTCCTGTAACACTCAAAGCTGTAAATGCGAAAATGGGGGGGGGGGGAAAAAATTGCAAGGCCAAAGGGAAGGGAAGAGAAAGACAAGGCTAAGGTGGGGGCGGGCAGGGGGGCACTGGTGTGGAATAATTGGATAGCTCTTTCAAAGAGCCAACAGAGGCAGGATGGGCCGAATGGCCGCCTTTTGTGCTGTATAATCTTACAGAAGGTCTGTAGATCTGCCAAGTGATTAAACTACATATTATGACGAGTGGCTGGAGATACTGGGATTAATTCAGACCCACCACTGCCCCACCAACACCACCACCCCCCCCACCTCGTTCCTTCACTGTCACTGGGTCAAAATCCCAGAACTCCCTAACAACACCGTGGGTGTACCTACACCACGTATGAACTCGGAGCTGGAGTAGGCCACTCGGCCCCTCGAGCCTGCTCTGCCGCTCAGCGAGATATCACGGCTGATCTGATTGTAACCTCAGCCCTAGGTTCCTGCCTAACCCACTCCCCCCCCCCCACCCGATAAACTTTCACCCCCCTTTGCTTATCAAGGACCTATCTAGACCTGCCTTGAAAAATATTCAGAGACTCTACCCTCAGAAGGAGGTGGAAGCAGAGAGTTCCAAAGACCCGGTGGACAGCAGCCGTTCAGGAAGGTGGTTCATCACCACCGTCACCACCACCACCGTCACCACCACCACCACCACCACCATCACCACCACCACCACCACCATCACCACCACCACCACCATCACCACCACCTTCTCCAAGGGGCAGTCAGGGATGGGCAACAAATGCTGGGCCCGGCCAACAACGCCCTCGTCCCAAAAAAGAATAAATAAATAAATAGACGAAGGGCGTGAAGAGAGCGCGAGAGACTGTGATTGGGGATCAGTGACAAGGTAAGGGGACCAACTCGGAAGGTCTCAGGGGATCGAGGAGTGACGAACGGCAAAAGCCTCTTTCCACAGAAGGTTGTTGAAGGGTGGAATGCTCAGCCACACTGGTTGGGGCCGCTACAAGGAAAAAGCGGATAGAAATGGGAACAGAGAGATTCGTTTCCAATTTCTTCATGGGGTGTGGGCCTCGCTGGCTTGGCCAACCTTTGTCGCCCGTCCCTAATTGCCCCGTTGAGCTGAGTGGTCCTACTCGGCCGTTTCAGAGGGGGCAGTTAAGAGCCAGCCACATGTGCTGTGGGTCTGGAGCCGCATTGAGAGGGGCTGAGGAAGTGAGAGACCTTGGAGTGCATGTCCACAGGTCCCTGAAGGTAGGCAGGACAGGCGATCAGGAAAGCGGATGGGACGCTTTCCTTTATCGGGGCGAGGAATTGAATACAAGAGCAGGGATGCGATGCTGGAACTGTGTAAAACGCGGGTTAGGCCACAGCTGGAATTTTGTGTACGGTTCTGGTCACCACATTACAGGGAGGACATACTTAGCGCAGAGGAGATTTACAAGAATGTTGGCAGGGCTGGAAAACTGCAGCCGTGAGGAGAGATTGGACAGGCTGGGGTTGTTTTCCTTAGAACAGAGGAGGCTGAGAGGGGCTGAGCTAATTGAGGTGTATAAAATTATGAGGGGCTTAGATAGGGTAGACAGGAAAGACCTGCTTCCCCTGGCTGAGGGGTCAGTTACCAGGGGGCACAGATTTAAGGTGATTGGTAGAAGGATTAGAGGGGACATGGAAGACTTTCCCACCCAGAGGATGGTGGGTGTCTGGAACTCATTGTCTAACTCGGTGGTTGAAGTTGAAACCCTCAACTCATTGAAAAGGTACCTGGATCTGCATCCGAAGCACTGTAACCTGCAAGGCTAGGGACCAGGGGCTGGCAAGTGGGATTAAAATGAGCGTCCAGTTTCTTTTTTCCCTTTTTGGCTGGTGCGGACGTGATGGGCTGAATGGCCTCTTTCTGCACCGTAACGTTTCTGTGGTAGGCCAGACCGGGGTAAGGACAGCAGATTTCCTTCCCTAAAGGGGCATGAGTGAACCAGATGGGGTTTTTTTTTTAACAACAATCCAGGATGGTTGCCTCGATCACCATCGCTGAGACTCGCTTTTCAATTCCAGATTTTATTCACTGAATTTAAATTCCACCAGCTGCCGGGGTGGGATTAGAACCCGTGTCCCCCCCAGAGCGTTAGCCTGGGCCTCTGGGTTACTAGCCCAGTGACATTACCACAATGCTACCATCTCTATGTGGAGGGAGTGGGTGGGGTGGGGGTTGGGGGGGGGGGGGGTGGGGACGGTGTTGCTGGTTGCTCTCCGTAAACCTCTCTAATTCTGCGGTTACAGGTGAGACGGGCGCTGGAGGAGTCGGAGGCCCCGTCGCTTCAGTTGACGCCGATGGACAGCCCCTGCCCGCAAATTGGCGCCTATCGCCAGGGAAATGGGCTGGCCTCCCGCAAGAAGGTCTTGCCCGTCGTCAGGGACTTCCTGAAGGCCCGGGAGTCCTGCCGGGCGTGGGCCGAGGGCGTGGAGGAGGAGGAGGAGGAGGAGGAGGCCTGCCGCGACGAGGAGGGTGACCTGCCCCCCCACCCCCATGAACAGCCTGGTGGAGGGCTGCCCCCTGGACGCCGGCCTGCCCAGGCTGACGCCGGAAGCCGTTTTGGAGAAGTTCGGCAAAATGGCCGCCGAGGGGCTGTCGTCGGATCCAGCCTAGCCCGGCTGCCGTTAGCCTGGGGACCCGTTGTTGTTGGACGATGAGGGGGGAGGGGAGAGAGAGAGAGAGAGACTGGAATGGTGGGAAGAGGCCTGTTTTAAAAGCAGTCGTAGCCTCCCCAAGCCCCCGTGTGCCAAGAGCCAGCGCCCCCAGTCCGCCATTTGTTCACTTCACTCCTATGGAGGCCTCCTTTGAACCCGTCGCTCGTTCATCCCATTGGATCCCCCTGCCACTACCCCTCTCCCCTGCCCCTCTACCCCTCTCCCCTCCCACCCACCCACCAACCCCACCCAGCCAGCACTATTGAGTACCAGCCACCTGCCCAGGCTTCCTGTGTCCCCAGAGCGTTAGCCTGGGCCTCTGGCTTACTAGTCCAGTGACGTTACCACGATGCTACCATCTCTATGTGGAGGGAGAGGGTGTGTGTGTGTGGCGGAGGGTGGGGGGGGTGGCGGGGGGGGGGGTTGCGGATAGAGACGCACAGCCTTAGGAACATGGAAGGGGGGGGGGGGGGTGCCATTCAGCCCCTCGAGCCTGTTCTGCTATTCAGCTAAATCAAGGTTAATCACCCGTGATTGAGCTCCAGCTATACTCTGCCCCTTGCCCCTTGATACTTTTGGTAAACAAGCATCAATCAATCTCCGATTTAGATTTAACAATTGATCCAGCATCGATTGCTGTTTACAGAAGAGAGTTCCAAACATCTACCGCCCTTTGTGGGTAGAAGTGTTTCCTAAGTTTGCTGCTGAAAGGTCTGGCTGGAGTTTTTTTTAGATTAGTCCCCTAATCCTAGACGTCCCCAACCAGCAGAAATACCCATCTACCCTTATCTGATCCCCTTTAGTACCTCAAACTTTGATCAAGGCAACCCCTTAACCGTCTTAAATTCCAGGGAATACAACCCTAGCTTGTGTAATCTCGTGAGTTAACCCTTGCAGTTCAGGTATCATTCTGGTAAATCTACACTTGCCCTCCCTCCAATTCATCCTTTTTGTTTTTAAAGACATAGGAGCAGAAATTGGGCCATTCGGCCCATCGAGTCTGCTCCGCCATTCAATCATGGCTGATAAGTTTCTCAACCCCATTCTCCTGCCTTCTCCCCGTAACCTTTGATCCCCTTACCAATCAAGAGCCTATCTATCTCTGTCTTAAATACACTCAATGACCTGGCCTCCAAAGCCTTCTGTGGCAATGAATTCCATAGATTCACCACTCTCTGGCTAAAGAAGTTTCTCCTCATCTCTGTTCTAAAAGGTCTTCCCTTTACTCTGAGGCTGTGCCCTTGGGTCCTAGTCTCTCCTACTAATGGAAACATCTTCCCCACGTCCACTCTATCCAGGCCTTTCAGTATTCTGTAAGTTTCAATCAGATCCCCCCTCATCCTTCTAAACTCCATCGAGTATAGACCCAGAGTCCTCAAACGTTCCTCATATGTTAAGCCTTTCGTTCCCGGGATCGTTCTCATGAACCTCCTCTGGACCCTCTCCAGGGACAGAACATCCTTCCTGAGATACGGGGCCCAAAATTGCTCACAATCTTCTAAATGTGGTCTGAGCAGAGGCCACGGGTGGGGTTTCCTTGTAAAAATGTAAAATGGTTTTGTGGGTGGGGGGGGTGCTGGTGGGCAGGGGGTTTGGGAATTTGTGTGTCTTCATCACGTGGAGCTCCGGGAGGCCTCTGCCATCTATTTGATTTCACCCTCCCATCCCAGCTTTTCTCCAGAGAGATCTGGACACCACTGTCTGCCTCCCTCCCCAAAGATGAATGCAACACAAGTGAACTGGTGCTGGGGGGGAGGGGGGAGGGTCAATGGGATAGTCTCCCCACCCCCTTGCTCCTTTCCACACCGTGGTGCTATACGTCACAGTATTACATGGTACTACACAGAAACAGGCCATTCGGCCCCTCTGCTCCATGCTGGGGCTTCTCCACACAAGCCTCCTCCCACCCCCCTTTTCATCTTCCCCCCCCGCCCCCACCAACATACCCTTCTATCCTATCTCCCTCGTGCATTGAACCAGCTTCCCCCTTAAATACGTCCATGCTACTCATCTCGACCCCTCGAGTGCCACACTCCCTGGGGAAGACGTTTCTCCTGAATTCCCCATTGGATTTATTAGTGACTCTCTCGTATTGATGCCCGCCCCCTACAGCTGGTAGCTGTGGGTGTGACTGGCGGCATCGTAACCTGCCCGTGAGTGGATGGTCATGCCCAGATAAGGAGCGAGTTACACGTCAAACAAATTATAGATGAATGTCTTTGGGGCATTTGGAGAGAGTGGTCACTTCAGGGCCTAGAAATCGCACTGTTGGTCCCAGACATTTCAACACCAACGTGATTGTTTCAAATTCCTACCTCCGTTTTTTTTAAGATAGTTTTAAAAGAAAGAAAACAGGTTAACGCCCCCCCACCTCCCCAAACCTTATACAGCAAGGGAAGGAATTCCATCACCTAATTTCATGTTCAGTGACCAACAGACTAACCCCAAGATCCAACTACACTGATAGTGTCACCGGAAAAATTCACTCCTCACCGCCCCCACCTCTCCTCACCCCCCCCACCTCTTCTCTCCCCCCCTCCTCTTTCTCTATCCCCCCCCTTCTCTCTCTCTCTCCCTTTCTTCTCTCACCCTTTCTTCTCCCCTTCTCTTCTACGCCCCCTCTCTTCTCCCCCCCCCTCTTCTCCCCCACTCTCTTCTCTCCCCTCTCTCTTCTCTCCCCCTCTCTCTTCTCTCCCCCTCTCTCTTCTCTCCCCCTCTCTCTTCTCTCCCCCTCTCTCTTCTCTCACCCCTCTCTCTTCTCTCTCTCACCCCTCTCTCTTTCTCCACCCTCCCTTCCCCCCTTCTCTCTCTCTCCCCCCTCACTCTCTCTTCCCCCTCTCTCTCTCTTCCCCCTCTCTCTCTCTCCCCCCCTCCCTTCCCCTCTCTCTCTTCGCCTCCCCTCCCACTTAGTTAGAAGGTTATAGGTTCAGATCCCACTCCAGGGACTTGAGCACGTTGTCTGGGCTGACGCTAACAGTGCCAGAACTAAGGGACATGTGCAACGTCTTGGCTGAGACATTAAACCAGAGCACTGCCTACCCTCTCAGATCAACCTATAGGACCCCACACCGCTATTTCGAAGAGCAGCCCCTGTCAACTTTTCTCTGGTGTCCTGGAGCCAGTATTTATTCCCCAACGGCTCGTATATTTAAAAACAAAAATCTGCTCATGATCCTATTGTGGGAGCTTGCTGTGCAGAAACTGGCTGCTGCGTTTCCTAGATTACAGCAGCAAATACACTCCAAAGGTACTACATTGGCTGTATAGTGCACTCGGTTGTGGCAGGCGCTATAGAGATGCGAATCCTTTGCCAAGCTACTGAGCCCTGTCGAACTGTCTACCTGTGATAAACGCTAGCTAAGCCAAAATGTATTTACCAGAGGGCAAAATAGAAGTTGACATTTTAACTGATCTATAAAGGACAGTGCTAACAGATTTCACGGTTAACTATTAATGACTACAAGGTTATTGAGAAACAAACTGTTTTTTGTTGACCAGCGAATTCTCTACTATGCAAACGGTACTATGCATGTTAATATTTTTGAAGCAAAGTTGGTTAATTATTATTTTCCTCTGTGGTTTTGTGTGTGTGTGTGTGTTTTTTTAATTAATCTTGCAACACCAGCAAAAAAAAAAATACATGGTCTCTGGCGGTAAAGGATTTCCCAGATGTGTTTAACGGGCCCATGTTTGGAGGAGGGGGGGTTGGGGGGAGGGGGGTCCTGATGCGTTGCATCATTTCCGCGCCGTGGAGATGGGCTCAGCTGCCTTGCCCGGCTTCTGACCTCAGTTGTGCATCGGTGTTTGCCGTGTGGAGGGTGGAGGGGTTGGCCGCTGCGGGTTGGGGGGAGTAGTCGGGACAAGGCAATTATGTCTGGATCCTGCTGGTACATCTGGCACTAGGGCTGGGGGGGTGCGGT